>WAAE01013562.1:0-28987 GCA_013400495.1 Nicator chloris
TTTTTTTTTCCTACAATAAAAATTTGTTCCCTGTGGTTGATTGTTCAGATGTTCCATGAAATTCCTTGGTAGAGAGAAATAGTGAACAAAAACTGATTTCAAATGTAGCCAGAGTACTGACATTCATCTCTGGAATTCATTTGCAAGGCTGGCTAGATGGTTTCAAAGCTTCTAAGCAGTTACAAGTGATTTGACTTGCTGGAATGTACAACTATTCGGTGTATTTGACCCACTGCGTTCAAGATGAACAGATTTTATTGCTGATTCTGTGTGTGACCATGATGACTTCACTTATTTGTATTTCATCCTATTAGAAAAAATGAGTAATAGTTCTTGCCTGCAAGTTGATTCATTCAAGCATTGAATCATAAAAGCATGGATTACTGACTAATTACTGATTAACTGTATCAACATCTTCAGTCAGAATATCCTCTCTAAGAGTACAAAGAACATATTAATCAAGAACATATTGTCATATGCTTTTGGGGAGTAATTTAGAAATGATTCTGTTCCTTGAATACTAGCAATTGAAAAACTGTTTTTCAGAAATGTTGGGAACCTAATATAAAACTTTTTAGAGTGTAATTTTGCTTAGCTCTTAAAATCTCATGGCTCATTTATTACACAAATGGTGTGAATAGAATAGGTCACTTCTTTGTGAAAATTAATCCAGTAAGTGCAAGTTTTGTTTTGTTCTGGAATATATTTTTGCTTGCTGGGCCTTTAAATTTATCACCTATTTCTTAAGAAAGATATCTTTAGCAATGGCTATCATCAGCCTTCTACCAGTGTTGGACAATTTCAGTTTAAGCTGAGAAAGAAACAATTGTCATGTTCTGGTAAAACATTAAAAAACCTGAAACCTGTCATCTAGCTAATCATGAGGTTTTTAATTTTTGATGACTGCTACAAATAATTTAAAAAAATCAAAAGAGGAAGTAGATTGTAACTGGGGTTATTTTCTTTTTGTAGATATTAAAAATAAAGTTGAGATATTCAGAAAAATGTCAACAATTTTTTCCATGAAAAAAAAATGTATAAAACATGATCTGTTCCAGGGAATAACTTTGGCTTTTGGCAGTCTGTATTCAATAGGAAGCAAATTATGAAAAAAACTCTCAATTTTTAGTTTTAGTAGTATTTTATTAGTATTTATTTCACGGTTGTTCTGTTTGTTAGATAAGCAAGAAATGAACTTCACAAACATGAGTGTTAATTATAGTAAGTTAAAATAATCAACTGAAAGTTCTCATTTCCACTTTGATACCAAAATAGCCTATCTTGTGACATTTTGACACATCTCTTTAAAACCCTCTGCTAAATCAGTGTTATAAGAAATAAATATGTGAAAACAGAGAACAGAGGGAAAATAATATTTTTAGGTATCTGAGAAGGCTTGAATTACCTTATTATTTTCATCAATATTTATGGTTAATTCTTCAGTAGAGTGGAATTTTGAGTCACAGTATGTCATATTCCCTGGTTACTGGCTTGGTGCTATCAATACTTTTTGGTCTGTCTACAGTAGATCATACAACATAGGCACACAGACAGAGCTATTTGAGAATGAAAAAGAGGGTAGAAATAATGCAATAGTGAGAAACCAATGTGCTTACACAACAGAACAGAACAGGTTGTTATCATCTGTTCTTCCTGATGAAAATCAGTCACTTGTATTACAGTTTTATTATGGATATTAGGGAATTGTGTGGTGAGGGCATGCTCCAATGTGTCCAATTGGGTGCTACTCCTGTCATCATCCAGGTGTGTGGCCAGCACTGTACCATGTTAGGCTCTTGAGGACACCAAACTCAATTTTCATTCTCAAAGGAAACAGTGTTACAGTGGAGAAGCAGAATACAGCATAATTAGGTCTCATTCCAGCAGGGATCTTGGCCAGAGAAGTAACTTGGACTTGTGCAGCTGAGAAGCATTCCCAGGTCTCTGACCTCTAGATGACAATGTTCATAAAAGAACCATCTAGACCTGTAATGAAACTCTGAAATTACTTCTAAGGAAATCACTTAACATTTGAGTCAAGAAGAAACACATATGTCCAAGCACAAAAGGAGCACTATAGGTTTTCTCTTCTGCATTCATTTATGCCTTGTGAAATTGTTTTCTGCACTGCTGTGATATAGTTCCTTCCATTATTCTCTCAAAGGAATTATAATCTCATATTTTTCCCCCCTTTGGTGTGTTTGGCTTCCTGCTTTAATCTAATTCTTACAGCTCAGGGGAATCATCAGCCCTGGCTGAGATTTGTATCTTTTCAGAGAGCTCATCAATAGTTTACATAATGCCGTGGCAGGGCCAGGGTTCACACAGCTGGAGAGGTACTCGGCAACAGTCCCATGTTAAGGAGAAAAAGCCTTATTGAGAATCTCAACTTTGTTTAAAGAGGTTTTTTCTTCTGAAGAAGCCAAAACAACACAAAAGCAGTGTGTGCAGGTTTGCTGGCAGCTGGTGTGCTGTGACTGATGATGCTTGTGTTAATTATGCTCTCACTATTACCATGTGATCCACCCATCTGCTTTTTGAAGCCAGCTGTTTTCCTTTATCTTCCTGTTGAACTACCAGTTATTCAGGGCAGTGACCATCTTTATGTGGTGAGCAAGGAGAGAAGCAAGAGCACTGAAACTGTGATGTGGGGGTAGCACTGTAGTGGCTCAAATAATCAAAGTAAAACGCTAGTAAAACACAGGTTTGGCCACATTATCTTTTCCAGGTTTTATGTCTTTAAATATTAATTATGACTGGACCAAGAATTATTGAGAAGATTAAATTCTCAAGTTCTACCCTTCCTGGAATTCAGAAAGTGTCCCTAACCGTAGTCTAACAATGCAAGTTTCAATAAATACATGTCTTTCATGCAATTAATATAAATGTGTTTTACCCAATTAACTTACCTCTCCCTAATTTGTGACTGATTGCTGAAGTTGTGCAGTATTCTTGCTGCTCTTTAGAGAACAAGCCATTTGGCCTAGAAAAGCCATACCTTTTAGTCTTTTGTTACATGAGAACACTGGCATTCATGTGGAAAGCAGCCATTCTCCAGGCAGTCATGCACATGCCAAAATAAATAAACAGATGAATAAATAAAAGAAGAAATGAATCCTGTTCCTGTAAAATAATGGAAAAGGTTTAAACAAACAATCCCTCAGAACTAAAAAATAAAGTTTGTGAACTGTTGCTTTGCAGTGTTTGTCCAGTTCTTGACTAAACAGCCAGGGATATATATATATATAAACACCCCAAACACAACAGCATAAACAAAGCTGTTATTATAATTCCAGAATTCCTGTTGTGGCCTTTAGCAAATATGATCTTGTTCTCTCCCTTGGAAGAACACTCTCCCCTTCCACCTCGGCATTAATTGTTCCCTGTGTTTTTTTCTTGATCTCATAAAACATTTTCGTCTAACAAGCAAAAAATCCCAGCCAAGTAAAAAAGAAAAAAAGTGGTTAACAATATATCTCAAAGATCTTGCCCACATATAAAGAAAAAACCCACACATTATTTAGGATTATCCTAGTGTTGCCTGTGGAAATTTTAGTAATATTATTATTGTTCAGATTAACTTTCCTCATTTCACTGATTTCTGTGAACGACACTGCAGAGCCTACTTATCTCTTGAACATGCTTTGATCAAATTGGTTAAAATAGAGCAGAATTTGAAGAGGAATAAAGTTGCATATCAGAGACTGGGAGTTTCTGCAGGATAGACTTGCTCACACTGCACAAATATTTAGGCCTTTTATTATATGCACAAAGTAAAACTAGTCTGAACATATAAGATGCGTTGATATAAATGCATGTCAGAAACAAAAATTTACATTTATCAAGGTTTTTATTGTAATTGAGAAGTATCAGGGAAACTTGAGGTTTTCCATGCCTTTCTTTAAATTTCATGGCATATTCACAAATCTGACTCAAATGCTGTAATTCTTAGTTGAGTCAGTCTTTTCCAGCTTTTGTGAAGGAGTCTTTGATAGGAAAATAACTTTTGTAATTGGAAAGATCTTCAGTGCACAGTTTAAATCAGAATTTTGGAAATACAAAAAATTTAAAATAGAACAAAGTATAAACAATGCAATGTAAACCTTCAGAATTTTTGTAAGTGTATGAAAAATATCTGCCAGTCTGATATTGCTATATAATGATAAAATTTGTTTTTCAACATAAGGAAAATCTTATACCACTAACATACAGCAGTCTGGATTTAAAACTGAGAAGGAAAAGATATCCAAGGCTATGAATGAAATAATTCTCAAGGGAAAACTGGAGTCCCTCATTTGAAGATCGGACTGCTATTGCTTTGACTTATTGTATTTGTGTAGGTATTGGAGGGATCTATGGGGAATGACTTCCCTTTTTAGCAGTGGGTTACAAATAACTTTCATGTGGCAGCTGAAATAAAGGTGACGATTCTTCCTGTCATCATAGTCCTAATGCATCTAGCTCTGGCACTTCTTTTTAGCCAAGATTTAGATCTTAAACTTCACTTCTGAATATTTCCAGGTCTTGATTTTTCATAATCTGAACCAGTGGAATAGAGATTTTTCTTGTTTTATTTTTCATATGTTTTCTTTAAGTCTTCAGCCTCTTGTTTATGAGAAAAGTCACTAACTGCCATGTGAATGATTCTTGAATAAATACACCAGTTCTCAGAAGCGATCCCATCAGCTGCCACCTGCCTTCAGTTTTTCAGTTACACACAAACATTATTCCATGTTAATTCTTCCTGGGTGCAAATGTTACTTTGAAAAGACCAGTTACTGGACTGTTCTGTGTGCATCCAACATCTGAAGCAAAGTGGACCCCTTACATGTATAACCAAGCAATTAACCTTCTTATCATGTGCTTGGGAGCATGCAAGGTGAAGTAGCACTCTGGTGACATCATTGTCAGGTCACTGTACAAGAATAATGAAATCATATAGAGAGGTGTGCCCTGAGGCATACTCTGTTGCCATAATTAGGTTGAAGGCTCCCTTGGAAATGATGCCTTGTTGCAAGAACGTTTGCAGGAACTAATTGTGGTATGTTTTTGCATCAGTATTGGCGCACTGCATCATTTATGATCTGAAAATAGCTGTAATTGTGTGCGTGATTGAGTCATTTCCTGAATTTAGTATTCTAAGCAGAGTACATATTAAATGACTAACACACTCTTGACTTTGTCATCTTTTTTATCTCTGGCTGGATTCTTAAAAAGATCTCTTTGTGCTTTTGCATTTTTAAGCCAAATTAGATTTGGTGTATTTTAGTGCTGCTGAGACTGACAGGTTAGCAATAATCCTTGTTCCCAGACAGAGCGTGCACTCGTGCTGCAGGTTCTTCCTACCATCTTGCAACTCTGCCAGTGCATTTCTGATCAGCACCACCTCTGCTGTGCCAGGGACGGCAGGTTTATTCTGAACAGTAGGTGCAGTGAATTTTTGAAATGGAGAAATGGTCGGTAGGGGATGAGGCTGAGGTCATCACTCCTGTTTCATTTGCAGCTCAAGTTGGAAACAAATGTACTCTCCTCAGGTACTTCCACTCTGGCTGTAGCAGTCTGCATCTTAGTCTACACCCTGCTTCCTCTGAATTTTTTTCCTGTGGTCCCCTCCTACTTGTTAGGGGCACCTTTTCTTTGTTGTGAGGCTGCACCCTTGTCTTTTTAACTGGCAGATCCTCCAGAAAGGATGAAATGACAGTTGTTTGCAGTCTTGTGAAAGCAAAATAAACAACTGGCACTGGTTTCTAAAATACTGCTAAAGATCTAAAATCCTGCTGCCACTCAGAGGGTGCTGCATATTAATTATGAATCATCAATATTTTTGGTACCATCATTATCACACACCAAAAAAAAGCAACCTACAGTACTTGCATTCATATCAACCCTTTTTATTTAATTTATTTGGACTGCTTTTCTATCCTGTACCAGTTAATCGCTAGCCCTATTTCAACTCGGAATCTGAATGTTATTTACCATCTGTCTCCAAGGGATGCACTTGCCAAGTCCCTTAATTTGCTATAATTGGCAGGTTTTCAGTGTACATAATTTATATTAAAAAAAAAAAGCTGCAATCCTGAAAAAAAGAAGATTAATTAAACCACTTCTTCTGGGCCCCTAGAAGTGTTCCAAAAGGATGGCTTTAAGGCCACAAGGTCTACTCTGTGTATGTGCTGTCACAGCTGATCACATTAAAAATGTATGTTGGGTTGGTCCCTTGTGCCTCTGCGCTGGTCAGAAGGATGTCACTGGCACCTGGGTAACATCACACATAAACAGTGAATTAAACATCTTGCATTTGCATTTGTGCCTTTTGTTCACACACTACAAACTCCTAGGCTGCAGTATAATTTATGGATACCTCCATGTAGGGAATTCTGTAGCTGATATGATAGGAAATGCTGTAGAAAAAAAAAAAAAGAAAAGAAAATCAACCCCCCCAAGCAGATGTACAGAATACTAAATAGAGCTATGGAAAGACCACAAATGGACTGAAAGACATGGCACATGTGGTTTGTAAACATGATTTATACCTTAGTATCTCTTAGCTCCTTGCTGCTGGCAGCACCTGGCAGGGTGAGGAGCGCGGGGCGCAGTGACGCGGCGCCCCGTGAAGGCAGCTGTCAGTCCAGGGGATGTCAGCAGGAAGGGCTGATGGAGAGAGGGATGGGTGTGATTCACTGCTTTTGCCCTGGAAAAAGAAAGGAACAGATGAACGTGTACATTTCCTTGTTACCTTTACCAGATCTCTGATGATATCCAAGAGATACGCGAGACCTTCACCAGCCTCAAAAATTGCTGGTATGTGACCATATAACCTTCTTCTGTGTCTGTCACTGTGTATTTATTTATACAAATCATCCAAGAAATGCTGGAATTAACTAAACTCTGTGAGAACAAAGCTGGATAGGTCTGTTGTCTCCCTGTTCCATTACAATTTTATATGTACCATTACAAAGTCAAATGAGATGGGTTTTTGTCTCATGTTGCTCATTTTCCACTGGTTCAAACTGCCCCTTTTTAAAACTTGGGTACCCATCCATGTTTGGTAAAGGTAACTCTCCCAAGATAGAATGAAAATGTAGGTCATGCTGAAAAGAACTTTTAGTTTCACTTTGTGAAATTTGAGTCTTCCTTTCTTCACAAAAAGCATATTTTCCAATGTCTTAACTATTTCTCATTAAGTATTTCAAACGGAAATACTTAGGCTCTGTAACTGAACATAAACCATACTGATAATGATGGCATTCTGGAGGAAGGAAGGCTGAGTTCAGTGATTGTAGTGTATACTAGAATAGCTACTGTCAGTTCTTTGAAAGCCACTTCTTAAGATTACAGAAAAACACGTTCTAGGTTTTCTTCCCCAGTAAAATTCTGGAAAATTCTTTTCCACCGCTTGTTTCTGTGGAAATGAATCCTTTCCCAGTACAACAGAACAGTACTCAGATGAATACAGAGATAGGAATTATATAAATTCCTAGCTTCATTAGCTCAGAGAGACACAGCAATTCAGTGAAATGCAGGAGATCTATAACCCGAAAAAATCTACATCCTGGACTACTTCCTTCAGAGCTGGGAGAACGAAACCTGCTGAGACTAGCAAAGAAGTTGAGACAGGTATCACACTTTGGGATGTCAGAGATCTCGGTCTTATGAATAGACAGATCATCACTTCTCCAGGCCTATGTTGAGGTTTGCTGTGAAACTCAACCTTGTAAGACTTCTGTAATGTCATGGAGTTTCATCCCTTCCCTCACCTGAAAGGCACCATTAAACAAAATACATTCCTTGTCATGTTAAGGCCTGGGAAATAAATGTGGTCTGTGATGGATGGTTTCCCTGTTCTCCTGTTAAAATGGGATTAGCTACTCAAGTGCCTTAGGATGTTCTACACTGTACTACTGTTCTGCAACTGAAACACACTAATTCAGAGCCAAGCTCATTAAATATTGACTTACATCAGGGATGTCATACTTTTTTTCAAAGGACATTTTATGCATATATTGGGGTGTATATTGCCCGATTCCCAATGTAAAATTCAAAACTTTACCGGTGTCTTCAAGCACCTATACAAGATTTGGGCAACTGAATGGTTAATAGGTACAGTAAACATACAAAGGAGTGGACATATTCCCTTTTGCCCCTTTACAATTACATCAGCAGTAAATGAATATTCTTACACAAGTTGCAAAGAAGTATGGTCCGTAAACAGTGGCTAAGCTTCAAAACACAGGTGTGTGAAAACAGAAATAATTTTCCAGACTTGCTTTCTAGATGCTCTATGTAATCTTCTGTATTATAGATCATATTTTAAGACAAAGTGCTTAAAATACTGGTGCCATGATGATCTGATTATTTTTCTATTTCCATAGACATTCCTTTCAGTGACTTAAGTTCTTGCAAAAGCAGCGCAAGCTCATTTGTTATTGCAGGCTTCCTTGCAGGGATCGCAGAACAAACCCCAGCTTTCCTGTCATTTTTGGTAAGATGCATGGAATTTGGTCTGCTCTAGGTAATTGTTCAGAGTGTCTGAATCATTGACTGCTGAGTGCATTTTGACAACTATGAGAGAGGACGAGGACCACGGTTATTTTGCCCAAAGTGATATAAGCACGAGCGAGACAGATGGTTATCTTACATAAACCTTGCACTTTAGGAGAAACTCTCCCATACATTACATGGCAGTCCTAGATTAAGTTTTCTTCTTGACTGATGGCAAAGTCCATATCACAAATCTGTTTTGAGACTGAGAGCACCTGAGGCTATGGCGTTTCAGGGAATTTCACTCTGAGAACCCAGCACCTCTCTGTGTCTATGTATCTATCTACTTGCCTACCTACCTACCTATCTAATCTCACCAGACTATTGCCATCACTTTTAAACAGCACCGAACTTCTCATTAAAATAAATTCTGTCTAGCCTTTCGTGCAAGCCTGGAAGTGTCTGATTTTGCACGGATCTAACAACTGATTTGGAGGTTTGTGGAATTAGCAAGATGCCAATCTTAACAAATTATTTTTCAAAGCATGGAGATTAACTTTGATAAATCTGTCATGTTCGCCTGTTCTTGTACATACATCTAAGTATCATCTAAGTAGGGTAATTTGGGTTTTAGTCACATTCAGAAGAAACAGATACATTGTAGAAAACCATATCGATCTTTTAAAGGCAAGAAGGACTTCAACTTTCCTCTGCTTCTGCCTTGTCCTGTAAAGAACAGGCACTTTAAAGTGAAACGTGTTTGAGAAAGGCTTTTTGCTGGGTTTATTTTGGGACATGTTAGTTTTTGGGGGTTTTTTTGGTTAATTTTTTAATATTTCATCAAAACCAGTCACATTCTAGAAAAACCTTTGAATTTTTCTAACATATCTTCTATAAAGAATATCTAGGAGAAAAAAAAATCATTCAGAGATAACCCATAATGGAAGGAAAAATACAGAATTATTTACAGAGGCTGCCTAAATAGAGGCTACAGAGTTCAGATGAAAAGTACTTCCTTTCATACCTGGAGTGTATCAGCTGAATTAAAATGTCTTGTGTTTCTCAAATTAAAAAAAAAAAAAAAAGGAAAAAGAAGAGGAGGAAGGAGAATAAGAATAACAACCACATTCCTACATTTCGATATAGAATTCTCATTATGCTGTCTATGAGGAGGACTTTTTCACATATAAACTTTTTATGGTACCCAGGTGGTCTCATTGAAATATCAGTGCTAGCCCTCTGGAAAAAGTCCTACTGAAACTCTGGCTTGCTGAGATCTTTAAAACTCTGATAGTTACTCTCATAGTACTTCTTTAAGGGAAGCTGAGTCCTCTGGGAAATCTGGCCTTTGACGTAGGCATGGTGACATTTGCACATAAGTCAATCTATGGGTAAGATTTCAGTGCCTGGTGTTTTCAGAGCAATGGCTCTCCTCTAACCCTGGACGATTTGTCCTTTGCACTATGGTGCTTTTATTTTGTTGTGAGATTCATGCAGCCCTCAGTGGTTATTCCAAAGAATGTCTGCAAGGTCATGGGAGTCTTTGCTGATTCAGGAAAGACGTGTTTCGTTGCAAAAGGCTGCTTTTATTTTGTTTTTGTTGTCCAGCGTGTACGCATGGAATGCTGTTGTGGTTGTTTCAATGTTTACAAGATATTTCCTTCAGCGATAGTTTCACTTCTGCCAAGAGAAAAGTTAAAAAAAATCCATTAATGAGCTGACAGTGCTTTTAATACTGCTTCAAAGGCAGAGGGAATTCTTGTGTGCCAAACAAATGTTTGGAGCAGTCTCAGACAGCAACATTTGTTCTGCAAGGGGATGAGCCACAATAGGACACTTCAGCTGCTGAACATCTAAAAGTACTCAGATGATGTAGTGTTCAGATGCCCAGCCAGTTTCCAAGATAAGTGGCCTTTCTGTTAATGTGGCAAAAGGCTGTGCTCTACCTAATGCAAACAGAGGGAAAATCTCCCAGCTCAAGGTTTAGGACTCCCTGTAGGAAAAAGTTACAGAGCTTCAGGCGGAAGTGTGAAATCGAGAGTATTACATGTCTTGGCTCATCAAGAAGGGGGATGCTCTTGACAGCATAGAGGCACATTCTTGATGTTTGTCAAATTTTCTGACACATTTTTATCCATTTTGAGACAGTGACAAAAATATTGCAAGCATTTTTGTAAAATGTTAGTCTCATTTTCTGACCAGAATCTTATAAGAAAATGACAGCAAAAATTGAAAAGTGGGATTTCTTGCTTTCACAGACACTACACTGTCTCAAATCATCCCCAAAAGAATGATTATGAGCCAGGAAATAACAAATACAGCTTCTAAAACATTCATCTGCTTTTATTTTTAATTGTTGCTCTCTCTTTCAAGAAAGTTTCACCAAACATACAATTCTGCATTGTGTTTTGAGGATTATTCAAGGGCACAGTTGTTCTTTTCTGGCTTTTACAGGCTTGGGCTAGCAGTCAGGCAATGTAGTTCCTCTGTCTGAAGACCTGAACCCTTGAAGTTGACGTCTACATTGGTTTTGTACCTTTTATACAATTTGCCTTTCTGTTGCAGGAGGTCTTAGCTCTGAGAATCACTAACTCGGAATTATCCCGACATTCCTTACAAGTACAGGTAGCCAATTACACTTAGAGCATGATAATGAAGGAATTTTTCTGCGGACTGCAGTGGAACTCTTTGTACAGTTGCACCTGGGAAAAGCATCATAAAATGGTCCTGTGCACTCAAGACAGATTTGCTATTCCATCAGAACAAAAAATGTGGATAATCTTATGGATATTAAGGCGCATGGCTTTCAATTTACTCCACAGATCATCCTTTGGACCAATATCTCAGCTAGTGCTAATTGATGTAGCTCTGTATTTAATTAAATTTTGGAAGCTCTTACTGCCTGAGAATCTGTCCTATAGATTGCTTTTGGAATAAGCACGTAAGCTTGATCTATTCAGAATTGCAATTTATGTTTTAACTGAAGGTAAATGATGGCTATTCGGTGATTAATACCCTGTTCTTATGCCAAGTCAACTTAAGATGTGCTAACTTAATTTATCACTAACCAGCAGCTACTATCTAACTGTAATTATGAAAAAACCCCACATCATTTTGACCTTTGAGCAATCATGTGGGCAGACCATCCCTTAAAGTTTGCCTCTAATTTTCTATAACGGTAGCACTTTTCTGCAAAAGGAGCATTACAGGGAAGTGGAAGCTGAAGTTTTGAAGGTGGTTTATGAAGCTGAAACTGAGGAGGGACACTTTCAGAAGGATCAAAGGCAGCAGAAGCCTCTTAGACGAAAGGATCAATTTCTAAGTCCACAATTACCACAGTGCAGGTGTGTGTGTAAGGGGTAGTGGTGTGTAAATTGTCAATTGAGGTGCAGAAAGGCCAATCATAAATACAACAAGTTGTAGGTCCCAGGGATCCTTATGGAAAAATGTTTGGGTGCAGTCAGTGCCCTCATCAAATCTGCCTCTTTTGGGAAAGACAAAGAGCTGGGCTGCTTTGAACCTTCTGTGGAGTCCCCACTCTGAGCACTGGTTGCAATGGCATGATTCACTGCTGCAATGGAAGAACTTCAATAATTATTACTAGGGGGTACAATGGGGACCTTATTGTTCAGCAATGCATTTTGAGATTCATTAAGATGAAAATTAATGTCTGCTCAGATGTGCTGTGTTTTGGGGACAAAAATCTGTACGTGTGTTCTCTTTTCAAATAATAGGAGAACTTCAAGAACAAAAAAGCTGTTTGAGCTCAGAAAGGCAGTAAAGAGGTGAGATCGCCTGCAGTTGGGTCCATGCCTGTCTGTTTCCAAAGGCAAGGAAATTATAATTTTTTCAAATTCCCTCAGGCAGCAGTAACCAAGCCAAGTTGGCTCTAGCCAGCTCTTGTTTGTAAAATGTAATTCTGTGGTAATGAGCTGGTGACAACTTGAAGAAAAGAGTCTAAACATCCTGAAAACAATTCCAAACATGACTAAATATGAGAAGGAAACTTCTAATAATTGCCTCATGGGAGTAAAGAATACTACATATAGATGCAAACATAATTTATTTTCTAGATAAGAACATATATATTATGATTATCTTCCTTTCTTTTTCTCTCTGAATATATAGGTAAGTATACATCTCTATACCTGTTATCTGTCTCTCCAAATGACCTATATTTCATGCAGGAGCTAGCAGTTTTGTCATTTGTTGGAAAAAGCAGATATTGAACTCTTAGCCAACACCTGATGTGACCACAGGAGGTGCTAGCAGATTAAACCTGTATGTGTGATGATGTATCTGCCTGGAGATTTTTATGCTATTTTTATGCTTGTTCTGATTTCACAATTTGTAAGGCTTGCCCAAGGCAACAATGCAGCAAAAATAATCCAATAATATAGAAGAATATTGCATTATGTATTTTAGCAAATAATCAAATAATCAATATATTGCATGCTAGGTGGAACCAAGCCAGTATTTTCTCCTCTGAGAAAATCCACTGTATTCCAAAGCAATTTAACTCCCTCTTCCTTTTTTTGATGCGTTCCCCTTACCCATTTGTGTCTTGCTTAGATAAGTCAGTGTAAATTTCTTGTGCTCTGGATATGTTAAAATAAATATCTAAGAGGCAAGGAATTTTAGTTCAGTGTAAAACACTGTGAACAGTGGTTTTTTTGGACCTCGGGATCATCCTGGTACTCCTGTTCCATGACCCAAACCACCAGGCCACTTGGAATAATTTCTGTCAAAACCGTGGGGTTTGGGGGTTTTTTTCAGCCTCCTGAGCAGTGAAAAATGGCTTTTAGAAAATCATGACTTGGTCTTAAAAATTTCAGAGCAGTGCAAGGCTTCAGAGCCAGTCTGCCAGGAGTCGGTGTTGTCTGTGTGTGAGTGAAACTGTGCTTGCATTAGCCATCCTTGTTCCAAGCAGGTCAGGCTGTAAAACAGCTTGCCGGGAATTGAACCTTCAGTGTTACCTGTCTGTGGAAAAGCAGGGCACCAGTGTTAAAACCCTCTGATTCCAGAGGCAATCAAAAGAGAGTACACTTATTGTGGAAACCTGAGACTCATCTGAGGCACCCAAAGAGCATGCTATTAATGATTACATTTTAAGAAAGTTCTTAAAAAAAATTACTAAGGAAGCGAGTGACGACTCATGAAACACAAATTCAGCCTCCATTCTGCTTTCTACGGCTTGTAGTACATATTTAATACTTAGGGGTTCTTCCAGAGTAATGGGAAGGTAGGAGAGAAATGGGTAGGAAAGGGCATATTTCGGATGCCAATCTATTCCTTTTATCATAAGCCATTTTTTCTTTTCTCTGTAAGAATTATGCTAGACGAGTCTGATAACAAGTCAGTAACACCAAGCTGAGTTTCTATCATGGTAATTACTTTGGTGATGGTTTGCAGTGAAAGACAATACAATGAGGTGGGTGGCTACTCAGTGTCTTTATTATCCACACTATATTCTCACTAAATATAGCCTTGAAAGCTATTTATGGAGTGTGAGAGGGCAGAAATATAGCCGGAGGTTCTCAAACTTAGAAAAACAAAAGCAACAAATAAACTGTAGGAAAAATGAAGTCTCAGTTGTAAGATCCCTTGTAGCAGAGACTGAGCTGGCCTTTATGGTCACTGCAATATTAAAGGAATAATAATTTAGAGCGTTTAATGATCCAGCATCCCAGTACTATCATCTTCTCCGTGGAAGCCAACAGTAAACTCATTAAGAGCCTCTCCTCAACGTTCTGAAATTACCACTTAACACCAAGAGTGATATTATTTTTTACATCATTGTGTTACAAATCTATTTAAATTCCAAACACCGATTGTATGCCCACTGTATGTGTAAGCATGTGGATTAAGAAGACCTGCACCGGGCTGTGTGAATGTGTTTTGCTTTGTTTTCTTGCAGCAAGGGAGCCCACTCTTTGCAAGGTTGATATAAGAAATTTTCTCCATGGTTGTCCAACTGGAGAGATGAAGTATCAACGCTCACTGCAGATGAATGTGTAGCTGCCCTCCAAAATCTCTGACTGGGTATATAGTCTAAAATCCACTATAGCATGAGGTGTCTTTCCTCACGCTGCTGCCTCTTATGCAGGAGATGCAAAGCCTTTTCCACCAGTGGCTAAGTAAGGCTCACAGATTCAGTACGAAGACATCAAGCAGCAAAGCTGGAGGGAGCTGCTTGGGGACAGCTAGTGAGTCAGCAGCAGGGCTGAAAACACTCAAGGAGCCCTCCCAGGTAATCGCTCTTATCTATTTGACCACCAAACTGCAGTAAGTACTTGCTTAAGTGCTCAGCTGCTGTTGAACCCTGAACTTTCAAGGACAGGAGGACAGCAGATAAATGCTGAGGAGCCCGAGAGCAGACATCCATTTTTTTCAGCAGAGGGGAATTAGCAGCCAAAGGGTTAATGGTATCTGCTGGAAGACGGCAGCAGTTGAATGCTCCGATGCCTTAGCCCCGGGGCTGTCTCTGAGGGATTTCATGGAAACAAGGCCAGGACTCTTTGAGGGAAGCCAAAAGGTACAAATGGCAGAGGTTTCTTTTGCCACTGTGGGAAAAACAACTGTATATCTATTTGCATTGTTTGGGGAACTTTTGTTCAGATTCCAGCCCTCTTGATGCTGCTGCTGAGTGCTCAGGGCTAACAATTGGAGAGCCAGTGGTGGCCACTGCAGCTGGGTAGTGTCCTGGTGCTGCCAGACATGAGAAGGAATCCTGCAAGCCTCTATGGACAGTCCTGGCTTTTACTGCTTGCAGAGATGTTTCCTTAATGGAGAAAAATATTTTTTCCCCTCTCCTTCATTCTTTGAAATCAGATTTACTCAAAGCCCCTCCAAGAGGTCTGTTTGTATTGAGAGGGGACAGGGCAAATCTAAACCCTCGGGTTTGGAAGGCGCAGGCACATGATGTTAATGGCACCACTTGCTTAGCATTAAATTAATCACGTCTTTTTCAGAGCCAAGACTATGATGAACTGTCAAAGGGTATAAAGCAGAAAAAGGGCTGATTTTACAGTTGCTGTGGATGCCTGATATCAGCTTCTCTGGAAACATTCAAGGATATTTTTGGTTCAAGATTAAGAAGTCACCAGATAAATTATTAACCAACTGAATCCTACTTATTTTATGTATATGAGCAAACGGCACTATTGAAACAATATTCTGCACTCAGGGCTGTCGGTGGATATTCACACATTGTTCTTAATGTGTTGCTTCTTTCCTAAAGCAATATCAGTTTAGATGTTTTAAACATGAACCTGATTTTACATCTTCATTTGCAGCCTTTTTTCCCCAATATTGACAGGATGTGAATTTTCTTTCTACAATGAAGCTGCAGCCTGGATTTTCACTCTCTGCCTATGGTATTGCACAATGTGTGTCATTATACTGGTCTAAGAAAATATTAATAAAAGTGTTTTAATGAGGTTTGAGCCTTTGCAGACTGCCTGCAACAGACTAAATGCTGCCACGGGGTTGTCTCATGCAAGTTTTGGGAGCCTGGCTCAGATTAACTAAAGAGTTGTTAATTTTAAATTTGTTTAGTTTAAAAAGAAAGAAATGCAAATACAGAGGAGACAGTGCCTTAAAATAGATGAGTGTCAGGTTATTCTTATTTAAGAAAAACTCCTGTCTCCTCATCTTCACCTCCCGCTGGATCTCTTTGCAGAATTTGCCATGTGGTTTAAAGATTGTTGAAATCTTTGCTAAGACCGCCCCCACCCCAGCTCCTGAATGTCTTTTGATAGTCCTCTGCAGCTTCTGAAATATGGCTGTGAAAAAAAAACATAATGAAGCAAAAGAATTCTCCTGGATGCTCCGGAATGACCTAGTGTGCCGCGAAAGGGAAGGACTGCCTGATTTTATCATGCAAGGCTTTCCTCGCTCTTATCTTAGAACGTCTAATGTCTCTTTTTCCCACCTTCATATTGTTGTGGTGATCCCTGGTTTCCTCCTCCCTCCTCCACCCTTCCCTCCCCCTCCCCAGTGGCAGTAAAGCTAAAGGGAGAAGGAACCTTTAAGAAGTGGTGTAATTATTAACGAATTTTGATCTTGGGAAAGAGACCAACCAAAGTATTTCCTGTTTCCTATAATTAAGGACTCAAGACTCAGTTCTGCCACACACACACACACACACACACACGAATGCATTGTTTATTTTTAATGTGCTCTCCATGGAATATAATCTGCTGCTTTATTTCTATATCTTAGGCCAAATTCATAATTGGTGTAAACAGCTGCTGCTCAACTGACAAGTTTTAAAATGGGGGCAGAGGAAAAATGAGGTTATAAGGTTTCATCTGCTTACATCAGGAATGCATTTGTCCTATTTTTCCTTCCCTTTAACTACCTAGTGATCTTGGGAATAAAACCATTGGAATAAGGTGAGTCTCTGAACTAGTATGAAGCAGAACAACTTGACCTTACAAATTCAAAAGAACTGAGCAATCTATAAATCCATGGGACAGGTCATGAACATTTGGCTACAGATACTATGGATGAACAATCCCATACATCCTGCTGGTAAAATTTCCACACGGTCTGTAAGAGCTGGAGCCTGCTTAAGGAATCAGGCCAGTCTGTAAATATTGGGGCGGAAAAATGAGATGCTATAACTTGGAATGACTTAAATAATTTCATTGGAAGATTCCCATGCAAGTTGCTGAACATACCATTGGAACTCAATAAACAACAAGCGGCCATATGTGTGCTGTTTTTAGCGTATTTTGCGTGCTGCCTGTTTTTCTGTGTGTCTAAACACCACATTCTCCCCAGAATGGAACACAGGATTGGCTGAACCATTGGCTTGAACCATTGCTTGTTTCTGATCCACACTTGAATGCATTGCTGTTGGGAGCTGAGCACAGAACCCTGTTGGGAGCTGTACACAGAACGCCGACACCTCCTGGCTCAGTTAGGCTGCCGTCAATGCAGGCTTGGTACTGGAAAGAGGAAAGGGATGTGCTTTGGAGCTGGGTGCTGGTGACTGGCAGTCAGAGGAGGACATGACTGTGACTGCAATCTCTCCTCCTACCAACTTCCTTGTGTTTGGTGTATGCACTTTCCCTCTTCTGGGGCACTGAGGTAAATAAATAGTAACAAAGAGTAGTAAATATTCTTCCCAGTCACCCTTTCTCAAACAAGGGGCTTGAGAAGTGATGATACAGAATACCCACCTCTCACTTTTCCATTTGAGACCTTCTGTATTGTTTTATATTTCATTTTATTTGATATCAGAGTGTTTGTTTGTCCACTGTGCTGCCTGCATAGGAACACATTTCTGAGGTTTACTCCCAAAAGCAGTCAAATTTTCTCAGCAGTATAAATCTGTTTGCAGTGTATAAATATTATTCCACTTTAGCAGCTGTCACAGTGACACTTATGGCTTTTACTATCACCTGCCCTATACATACTCACTATTTGAGTAATTTCTCCTTACAGCACGTATATTAATTTTTTGCAGATGAAGTAATTTGTTCTTTGCCCCCAAAGTGCTGAAGTTGCTCATCAGTAAAATTTAAGCTGTCCTGCCCAATGTAGCCTCACAGCAGAGCAATACCCATTTCGTAACAAACAGTAAAAGATGTTTGAAAGCAACAAAACCAAACTGGAGCTCAGTAACTGTGACTCAGCAACCTTAAATACTTGTGCAAATTTAAACCCTGTCTCTTTTGTTGCAGCGCATATGAGGGAAGTGAATGAACTAGTGCCAGCTTGAGACTTCTAAATGAATAAAATCCTGACAGAGTGATTAGAAAACTTTGGCTACATTGCTAGAAAATTCTCTACTAGAATTGAAGAGATCTAGTTTTGCGTTTCTGTTTGGATTTGATAAGCAATGTGAAAACCAAGGGCAAGACAATGGCCATGCTGCTTCTCTAGGACGTAGACCTGATGGTGATGGGGATTTTCAGGGATACCTCCAGCACCTTCATTACTTTAGTAGCTCAAACCTCAGCAGTACTTGAAATGGTGAAACTTTCAAGAGTACAATATTGGATAAAGAGATTTACCATCCAGCCATACCCTCAAATGGAAGGACTTGGCTTCATGGACCACTCTGAAAGTGAAGAGAAAGGACCACATTGCCTCAGCTTCCTGCTGATTGAATGCTGAAAGATAAACTTTGCAGATCTTACTGTATTGTAAAAGAAGCGATTCATGGGTTTTGATCTGTGGACTACTTCCCAAATCAAGAGTATTCACAGCCAGTTTGTTCTTCATAGGTTTTCTTTGTATGCCTTTTAGCATAGTGGCTTTGAGGTGATCAAGGTTGGAAACTTGTTTTGGAAAATGTGTACCTGATTCCTCCCCCTATCTGCCTTTGTTCTGAGGAGTCTGAAAGTCAGGAATACTTTGTAAGAACATTCAAAGATGTGAGGAATTGTGGAAACTGTCACTATTCATATTTTGGGATGATTTTTGTTCTTAATAGAAATTCTTACCACTTGAAAACTGATTTAGAAGAGTCAGAAATCCAAATCACTGGAGGTCTCTTATTTCCAATATTGATTTACTCTCCAAGGGTCATTCCAAAACACATTAATTACAGACACAATACAGAAATTCACAATAACATATCAATCACTAGTCTGTTTGAATTGGGAGACAAAACTGAAATTGAACAATGTAATTCAATAAAATTACTGGTATTTTTATCTATTCATTTAAGCTATAGTCTGCTCTGATTCTGCAAGTAGAACTGCTGAAAAGCTGCTCTTACTTTCTTCTGTTTCATGTGTGATCTGTTGGAAATTTTGAGTGCTCTTGTTTCATGTAAAATTAGTTTATTATTGTTATTCCCCCCGCCCCCCAAAAATTGTGAAATAAGATCGGAATGGAATCTTGGATCAAAATGGACATCAGTGAATTGACAGTGCTGTTAACTTTTCTTGGAAGTTCATGCATTTGCCCATGCATATATCCTCTGGGGTTCTGCAGTTATGCTTCCTCATTTGTGTGTTGATATAAAAATACAGCTAAAAAGGAAAGCTCCAGGAAGATGACTGTATCCTAGTTGGTCTAGTTAGTCCTAGGCAAAGCCCAGCATTTCCTTGGCTGTCCAGGGATGGTCTAGATTTTGCCAATGATGGGAAGGAGCCTGGCAAAGGGATCTTCTGTGTCCCTCTCACCTGCAGTGACCCTGTCCCCATGCTGGTCCCGTGCTGTGGGATAGGTAGTGCCAGCCTGGGGGCTATGGTGTAGAGAAGCCCCAGAAGCCAAAGGGACAAACCAGGCTGGCCCCTGGTGACTGGAATAGGAAGGCCATGGAGGCCTTGCTGCAGAGCTACCTCGAGGCTGCTTTTGGTAGGCAAAATTAAGTTACTCTACCCAGGGTAGTATTCCAGGGCATGCCCTGCCGTGCTTTATCATGGGAGGAGAAACACATGCCCAGGGGCAAGGAGTGGCAGGGAAAGGTTTAAAAGTCCAGCTTCATGGGTAAATGTGAAAGAAGGAGCAACAAGGCTGCATTTAGTGCTTTTTTCTTTAGCAACAGCAGTAGAGCCACACTATTTGCTGGGAAGAAGAAAAAAAAGTAGGCAGTGGTGTCCAGGCCTTTGTGTCTCCACCTGCAGCTGCCTCCTTTGTGTGTAGCTGTATCTGCGTACACACACTCACAGAGAGTTATGTGTACAGCCAGGTATTGCTGGCTAAGTCCTGCACAATCCTTCACCGAGCAGACAGGATCAAGAGATGGATATTTTAATCCCATGTTGCTACTCCTTGGTTTCCTCTGTACTTAGCTTCTCAAGGTGGAGGGTCTTTACAGGGAATTTGCATGTGCTTTACATATATAGATAATTTCTGCATCCTCCTCTAAGCTCGGTTCTCTTTGATACATGTACTCATGCAAACCTGTTTCACTCATTCTGGGGTCTGAGCAAGGAAGCAGAACTGTATTCCCTGAGGGAAATGATACAGCTGCTCTCTGCTAAGGCTAGAGCTTAAAGAAACAGTGTTATCTATTGTTAATTCGCTTAATTTACCAGATATTTTCTCATTTTCTTGTGTTGAAAGGCTAACAGATAAAATGTGGTCCTGACATAAAATAACCATGTAAACTATTTATGGATATTTTGCCTAAGTGTTTTTTTTTTTTTTTTAATTAAAGTAAATTATAAAACAAATTTAAAAGAAAAAAAGTTTCATTTGGTTTCAAATAGTTTTCCACTGTGCAGAAAAATGAATTGCGACTTCCAAAATGAAATGGAGCCCTGGAGCTGCTTCATCTTTGTCCTTGAAACTTCTGAAAAAGTTTGAATCAAGGTCTACAGGAAACATTTTTCCCCCTTCCTTGCAGCTGAGCTTCTTAGAATCGCATGCACACTTTTCTATTTTTACTTTCCGACCCGGGCCCGTTTCCAAATGTGAAGCTGAGGAATTCCTGCACTCCTACATATGTGAGTCCCAGACTGAACTCAAAGGGCTGGCCAGTTTACCCCCCTTTTCCTCCCAGACAGCCTACTTTCATCACAGCGCACAATTGAAATTGGAGACCACTTGGGTTCCCTTACTTTGAAAGAGCTCAGAAGGAACCTTTACAACTCCTAATGAAAGGCTGCAGAGAAGAGCTGAAATTAAGTCAGCAGAGTTCACAATTTGTCTTGGAGCAGAGCCTAATTCAGTTTATAATGCAAGGTCTATGCTGGGGTCCCAGCATCAGGTAGGTTTGGGCTGTCCTCCCTGTGCTCTCCTACAGCCATCCAGGGCTTTAGTGTATTTTTGCCACTCTATAACCCAGTGCGGTGGTAAGCTCCCTTCCTTCTCTGTTATTTGAGGAAGAAAGATGTTGTCAATGCCTTTTGCCTTGAAAGGGATGACAAGCTTGATCTACAAGCTGGGCTGGCGTGGGGGAGGAATGAGAGCAGAGCTCCCTTCCCCCAGCTGCTGTTTGTCTGACGCAGAGCTTGTACTTCTGTTGTTATCAGCTGCTTTGGTAAGATCACAGTGTGCTGGGATTGCTCAGAAGGTTAAAATATGTTGACTGAATTTTCTTCAGCTACCAACGCAAAAGGCTAGCTAATAGCATCACTGGCTGTCAAAAGCAGCCAGTCCCTTCATTTCTCATGGTAATGAAACACACTGGAGTTTTTCATGGTTTATATACATCATGATACCTGTGCTCTGTGTGTCATGTCAAGGATAGGAACAATAGGCATTCCAGCCAATAGATCCATCAGGGCTTGCAGACAAACACATGAAATTGCCTCTTTCTGTGAATTACTTGTTTTGTATTGATTTGTGATGATGTATAGAGGGAGATGAGGACTTTTAATTTTGAACCTTTTTCTCCTAGTCTTTCTCCCGTGAATATCAGCTTGTGTAACAGATACCCTGCTGTTCGCTTCGGTGACCTCCTGACTGTCTTCAAATCCCATTTCAAGAGCAATCTTTTCTCCCTGGCCTCTGACTCCTATGAGTCTTTCTAATAAAACAATCAAATGGTAGTCCCTAATCCCGCCAGTTTCCCATGCTAAGTTCTGCTCTCTGAACCCCTCTTTCCTTGTGTCTCAGCATCCGGCATCTGTGGATATCTAAAAATAGGTCTTACACAGGCATCAATCCCTCTCCCTGAAAAGTTCAACTGTGGGGCATTCATACACGGTGCAGGAGACCTCAGTTGAGATCCTTTTGCCAAAGGTGATTTGAAATGATATCTCATCAGCCAGGAAAGTGCCTTGACATGCATGCTAGTCTGGGATGTGTTTTTATCCACAGTCTTGTTGATGCTGTTGTACAATTTTTGAGAGACATTTGGTGATATGAAATATCAGTGTTTAGGTAAAGAACCTCTTAGATAGAATTTAAAGAACCAAGTCCTTAATCCATCTTAATTAATATTTAAAGCCCCTCCTATAAATCCATATTCATATTCTAGGCAAATATAGACTGAAGAGGCATCTTGTCTTTCTTGGATTTTCTCTACCCCAGGGTACCTTACAGAACAGTCAGTGAGTAAGATGTTTCCTTGGGAGATGAAACACATGCCTTCAAATCCCCTTGTGCTGAGGAGGGATTTTAACCTGAGTTTTGTTCAGCCTCCGTAAAATCCCTACTAGCGAATCTACCATGAAAAAAAAGTCACTTCTGCTACTTCCTTCAGTACCAGTGTGGATTTAGCTTTTTATTTCTGTTGTGTTTATTGCATGTGCCTGTAAATGAAGTGCTTCAGAAATGTCAGAACAGTTCACTTAGATTTTCCACTTTTTTTCTTTGGTTGAAAGCATTTGGTAAAACATAACCTTTGCCATCAAGTAGTTTTGACTTTCTTGGAACAACTTATTAAGAATACGTGCCCAGTTTTACCAAGAAACTGTAGTCATAAACTAGGAAAAAGCCCCAAACAGAACAACATTATCTACAACAAAGTCCTGCCAGTAATCTGTGATGAAATTTAACCTCATCTCAGCTGAATGATCTTGTTGCTCGGAGGAAGGCTACCTTGGCTTTATCACACAAAGGTTCTCAATAGTTCAGTTAGAAATGTTGCTTGAAATCCTACTGGTGCTGGGCTCTGTCTTCGTTTGTCTGAGGTAAATACAAGACTTTTGGCCTTTTTTTTTTTTGCTATGAAAAGTCTTGCGTGAGAAAAAATGTCCAGTGGTCCTTATTGTGACTAGCATAGATCAAAGTGTTCCTGACCCAAGTTACCCTTTCCCATCAGCTGAGGGGGAGAGCTTCCTTGGGGCTGTGATTGTATGGCGGCCAGGACCTACTCTTTTTGACCAGTGCCGTACGCGTTTATCGCAACATTTAACGGCTTTGGGCCAAAAACCCCTGATGTAAATACGAAACCTTTCTTCATGCTTAGGAGTTGGGTGATACGGGGTGCCATATAGCTGTTAGATGATCCTGCAGCTCCTACAGAGGTGCAGAGGTTTTGCTGTGCGATCAAAGCCTGGGAAAAAGGGAGAGCAAGCACTGCCTGTAGTACTGTCAGGCAGCATCACTCACAGACATTCACAGTGAGGAAGAATGAAGTCACAATCTCTTGTGTGAGATTCCAAGGAAGAGAAAGAGAAATCGTATCTGCTCTGTTTTAGAGATTCAATTAGGTGCTCTTTTTCGGAGAGTAAGATTTCTAGGCCTCTTATAAATAGAAGACTGCATCTCAGCTTGATTACTTCAAAACAGTTTCCTGCAACCTCCCACCAGGAAGATGAGCAATTAGTATAATCACAGCAATAAGTCAAAGATGTTTAATGCTGAAACTTGCGTGACAACTTTTCTGCTCCTGGTTCTCTGCTGGGCTATAGGCAAAGAACAGTATAATGTACATTCCCGTTGCTGAAGATGCACCATCCAACAGGTCTCCTTTGCTGGATGCAGTTAATTTGGTGACATTAAATGGTCTTGCAGAGATGTGGGGTACTGTGGTTAGGTGGAGGCCTTTTATTATGAAGCACAGTCACGCAGGTGGAAGTGTTGTGAACAAAATGGAAAGCAAAGGTCCTCACTGTGAGTCAATCTGCTGGTAATAAAGGTGCCACTGGAGAGGATTTCAGTTCATTTTCTGTCAGAAATATTCCAATAACCCAAGGTCAGGAAGTAGTAACATGTTTTTTTTTAAATCGTGGGAAAAAAGGAATGAACTAGCCCCCTCTTTTGGCTAATTGGGAAACAGTAGCAGGCATTGGTATTGGCTGAATTGCAGGTCCTAAAAGTAATCCTCCTCTCGCACAGGAATCTATTGTGCTCTCAGATATCATTTATCCATGCAGCCACTCAGCCTTGGCTGTAAGTAGGTGTTATTTTTAGATGTAGATTTTCCAGTCAAACCAAGATTTTGTATCTTAGGATATAAGCTCCATGTCTACAAGCATTCTTTTCATCTGCTTGTTGTGAAGCTGATAGCATTTACTAGCACAGGAACTTCAGAGGTGTGTGCAAGATCCTCCTAGCACAGAATTTACAGGAGTAAATTACTTGTGGGAAGAATCTCCTGGAGACCGTTGTGGGTCTGGAAGGATATTCTGTCACTGAATGGGAAGGCATAACTTTATATAACATTCTTGTAAAGGGTTTGAGGAGAAATGTTTATTCTTGAAAACCAGAGTATCTCTAACATTTAAGTCCACAGCTTCCTGCTACTGGAAAATGGCAGGGACTGGTGACATAATTTAGGCTTGACAGAAGCTAATAATGCTTCCCTGTGATATCCAGAAGTACCTGCAATGTTTTATAAGCAATAAAAACAGCAGGGTAGGGCTAGTTTTCTGCCTCTTTAGTGGAACTGTTTTGAAAAAGCTAGTTACACGTTGCACAAAAATTTTTTTGGAAATTATTCTTCCAATATAATCCTCCCAAAATTTTTTTTAAAAATAAAATCCTCATATAAAAGAGTTTAAAAATTCTCCTCTTCATAAAGAGAAAAATACCCTTATATTAATCACAACTTTCAATTATCTTTAAATGGGTATGAATGTACATGTAAGTAATATGATAATCCCAGAAGACACATCATGTAAAATATTAATAGAAACGGAGTTATATAGAAATATAGATGTATATAATAAAGCTTTTGCTTTCAATTTCTCATAATATTGTCATTTAAAAAGCCATTTATACAAATATGCAAAGATCTTTGTGCACTTAGCTACTGTTTTAGCACTTAGATAAAGTAGCTGTTTCCAGGAAAAGGGAAAAATTTTGCTTATTTGAATTTTGGATTTTGTCACCACAGTTATTAGTGGCAGTTTCATTCCTATGTCCTCATCTAGTTGTGTTGGATCAAGAAATTATCACCTCCAGCCCTTTCCTCTCCCAAAAGACACTACCCATTGATCTGCCAGCTGAATTCACCTGCCTCAGTTGAAAAGAATGAGGTTACTGAAGAACTGGTATTTGTACTGTCTAAGATAACAGATGTCATTTTGATTTGAAGTGGAAAAAAGCATGAGCACCAGCAATAGACTAGAGGTGGCTAATGTGGGCAGTGGGGTGCTGCCAGCAGGACTTGGTAACCCAGCCCAACCTTTCTGACTCTGGCCCTGTGGCTGGAAATCACCTGGCACTGGATCTTGGTGTGTGCCCTGTGCTTAAAACTACTGACTCTATGTTTCTGTAAGTGAGCGAGCAGAGCCAAACAGATGTGGTGTCAAGGTAGAAAAGGTGGTGTAGGAAAGAGAAATAGGGTCAATAAAGAAAGCCAGGCTGTAGAAGATGTCAATGTGGGTTTTATTTTGAGAGTCTGAGGACTAAAAATTAAAAGTAAAATCATCCATCCAAAGTTTAAGGGATCACATCATTTAGAGACTTTTTTTCTTTTTTGCAGTATTTTTCTATGTCACAGTATGGATATTTACAGGACCTAATCCTTCATGCTAAAACTTTGGAATTAAAAGCTGAATCACTGAGCTTCACAAACTCCCATGACTGAACTGCAGTCACCTCCAGACAAAAAGTGTGAAGTAAGGAAGAAATAGTATGCATATCTGAACTTGATAAGAAATACCTGAAAAGCAGAATGCCAGGACTCTGGAATTAGCCCCAAGCTACCTAAGAAATGCAGGGTCTGTTTTATGATTGCAAAATATCAGGACCTTGTGGAAGGATGATGCTTTTGTGTCCCCTAACATTGCTTAGCCATATGTGGTTTGGGCAGCTTCCCAGGGATTGTCTTGAAAATGATGCCACAGCTGCTATTCCTACGTGTTCTTAACCTCCTATCCAGGGAGCTGAAACTCCAAGTAAAGCAAATAAATGATAGTTAGACTTATTGTTCTAAGCTAATTACTAACACACTTTTGCCTTCACCTTCACCTCCATTTCCCTTTCCTTTCTCCCCAGAGTTTTTCCAAGCTATTCTTTTGGCCTAGTCCCACAAATATATTTCTTTCTACAGGATATCATAACTCTCATTATCACCCGGCTGTTTTTCTGGGTTCTTGCTTTTTCTGCAGTTTCACTGCGCAGGTTTCCCAGTTGTGTTTTAAAGGAAGAAGACTAAGACTCAAAGGAACTCTAATTTTGTCGTTTTGGAAAAGGGCGTATCCTTCAATGCTTTGATGCTCAGTGGGTGACACAGTTTACAGCAGTCAGTGTGGGAACTTTAACCACACCCAAGTGCCAGGGAGCCCAGAAAACACTGGACCAAGTCACCTGCTGTGGGGTTACTGCATCGGCTTCCATGCCTTCTACCAGGTGATGAACAGCTATTGGTGTGTCAGGGTACAGCTGGGGATGGGTGATCTGAGAAAAGCCTAAGGGGTGTCCTTTTTTTTAGTGTTGCACTGGCTGCTCGATGTGTCAAGGATTAAGAACACTTTTGTGGATCTGTCTAGCCTATACTTGTCCGTAATACCACCTGTGCTCTGTGTGCAGGCTTGGCAGTGAAGAGGACCTTAACTGGGGAGGGGGAGGACTCTCATGAGGCATTGCCAGGTTTTTCAGCCTGCAGGCATCACACTGCAAACTCCCTCACTTACCACTCCCAGGACGTGACTGTGTGCCAAAAGGTCTAGAACATTTTAATGATACAAAGTTCCTTTCACATTTTGTATCAGCCCTTGAAAACATTTAGGTGAAGGGTCCCCAGGACTTTTTAAGCTGTCAGCTCTGTGTTGGATTAACAGGAGCCCCTCATGGAGGACATTATGTCTATGATGTACCTACTTGGCTTTTTTTGCAGGCACTGGGCTGGTGAGTGAGATAACAGCCTCAGCAGGAATTTTTGAGCTACCTGGAGGAAATTCAGTCACAGGAGTAGGAATAGATTTCCTTGGCATTTTGTATCGTGGTTAGATCAACCAGATTCAGAAATACCATCATGCATCATCACTTTCCAGGGGCAGAATCATCTATTTGATGAAACTAATTAAAAGCCCAACATATTTCTAAGTTAGAGAGACATTTCCTTCTATTTTACAAAAAAAAAATTAATACAGTGATAATGTGTGCATTTCAAATGTTTGTGCTTTTTTTTTCCCTCACTTTTCAACTTGATAGTATTATTTAAGACTCATTCTTATCTTGCAGGAAACAGACTAACCTGAAAGTGTCCAGGTGCTGGGTTTTGCTGAGAACTTTTTCATTAAAAAACACGTGAAATGAGTCAGTGAAATATTAATCTACAGTGACCCATATCTGATACTTTCCAAGTCAGTGAAGCCATTACAAGAAATTCCCTTGAGCTTTATATTGGCCAGAAGAGTCCCAGTTCATTGGGGCTCTTTGGATGACATGCCCAGACATACTTCATGGCACAGTAGATGAAGGTAAATACCTGCCTAAAAAATTGGCTTTGATAAAGCACAAATATTCTTTTGGCTTGAAGAGGAGGCCAAACTCAGAATAGGTGTGTACAAGGGAATGTAAAGCTTAATGGCTGGACTGCAATGAAATTGTTATTGACCATATGAGTTGGGATTACTCGGGCAACAGTTTTCTTACCAAAGAATGATTCCTTCCAAGAGTCCATTCAGAGGCACAATAGGGATGTGTCTCTAATGTCTTGATATCTTTACCAGGTCCTTAGACTATGAATCAAGGTAAGAGAGTGGAGTTCATTAGTTTTTCTCCCTTGGTAAGTTGCAGTTTCTCCAATGAATTTGTCTCCATTCTGCACATGCTGGGCATGGTGCAGCTTGCTGCTCTCTCTGCTGACACTGATCTAGCTTCAGCTGGAGAGTGTCTAATCAGAGGTGCTTCTTCAGATCTGCAATTTGGTGGCCCCTTGTAGATGTTGAGGACATTTTTTCTCCTGCCTTCATGACTTGACAGAAAGAATCCCAGAACAGCAACTCTTGCACAGAAAAAGCCCAGTGGCTTCTGCTGTCCAGCAGTGTTGCTTGTAGACTATTTGCTGCTGAGAGGACATAGGATGGCTGCCATCATCAGTTTTGCACAAGTCAGTGTTCAATAGGGAGAGTCTGTGTACTCTACATGACGCTTGAGAGGCCTTTTGAAAATGGGCAAAAGAATTACAGTGGCTTCAACTGTTCTGGGGCATTTTCATTTAAACTGCTGCTGGTGGGGATGTAGAAGGGCAGTGCTGTTTCTCACAGACCCATAATGGACGAATGTGTGTTATTGCATAAGAATGACATGAGGTTTCCAGTTGTCAAAAGCCCGAGTACTGCATTCCTGTAAAGCACATAGGCCTTGGGTGGAAGGGAGGGGTGGGTTTCTGGGCCAGATCTAATACAGGGTGGTGGTGCCCACAGGTCAGAGTCAAATGGCAAGTGACAGACAAAAAGCATCTGCATTCCTCATTTCATACAGTGAAGAGGAATGCATTTCTGGAGCACAGGTCCTTGCTTGCTTGAATTCATTATCACAAGAAGCTCCACAGTAAGGCAGGATGTAAATTTGTTGCTCTAAGCCAGGCCATGAAAAGACACGACAGATAAAGGACAGATTATTTTTGCATTCAAGGTCAAGTGGCATTTAAAGAACCATTCTGCAGACACAGTGGAAAATTACAGAAGCGGAATTTTTTTGGCCACTTCATCCTTTTCATCTACAGTAGAACTGGAAAGAGGTGAAAAAAAAA
>WAAE01013563.1:0-10686 GCA_013400495.1 Nicator chloris
CTATGAGACGTTTTTATTCATAGAAGTAAATCATATTCTGTTGGCTGTATGGTTATCTGTTATTTAGAAAAAAATACTAGATCATTTATTCTGAGCCCACAGATTGCCTATTTATATGAGATTTTTATAAATTATTGGAAATGTTTGTTTTCCTGCTGGCAATTAAATGGGAGCACACTTTGTTTGCTGTTTGGCATTTACTTCCTCCTCTACAGTTATTTTGTTCCCCTGCAGCCCTCCTCTGGAAGTTGTTATCCACAAGCTATGTAAGAAAAAGATTTCTTCTATATCAGAGAGTTGAGGAGAAATACGGCATTTTGCAGTGCTGTGCTCACAGAGACATGCAGGGGTTCTTCTGCTGGCAACTGGGGGGAATATTAATGCCTTATGATTCCTGCACAAACCATCTACAGGTGTTACACTTGCTAATGGTAGTAGAAGCTGAATATGTGCTGAGTACTACAGCACTGAATTGTTTCAGCTGGGTGGTTGAATGGGTTTTTCTCCCTGAGTGTGTTGCAGAACCCAGTGTTCAGCAGAATACACACACACATGCAGGACTTCACCGACAAAAGTGCAAACTGGCATTACACTGCAGGAAAAGTCACATTCAAAGCAGAAGGAGAAATAAACTTTATCGGTTTGCTAGGGACAAAATGAAAGGAGGAGTGTTTAGTGCAGCAATAAATAACCTAGATCTCAATACGACCCCCTTGTGAAGTCAATACCCATGTTCACTGGTGTTTTACCCAGCACACCAAGGGCAATCATTCTAAGTTTAGATGAAATTAAGAGCATCTGCAAAGGCACAAAGTACGCAAAACCCATGGAATTAATTTTTCCAGCCTTCTTCCCGGTAGCTCTTCTGCTATCACAGAATTGCTATATTACCCTATACCTGCCAGGGTCTGTTAATTCTTTCATTAGTGTAAGGACATTTCTGTCAAAGTAACATGATATTATAAAGTTCACTGCACTTCAGACTCACTCTGTGGACAACAGCAGTGAAATAAAACCCAATATCTGGCAGCTGTATTTCCACATCACACAGAATGAGATGTTCATTATTCAAGATGTCTTTTTTGGTTTCATTTACAGCCTAGGAATAGTCCAAGAGAGGAAAGTGTAGCAACACTGTGGAGCTGGACAAGTTCAGGATGTTCTCAGTCACCTCAGACAAGATAAAAAGACAGGGCTTCATTGAAATTTCAGCTTCTGAGTCTTGCAGTGTGCATTGGCAAGGATGGTCAACCCTATAAGATGGGACACGTGTGTTTTTCAATAGACACTGTAGTCCTGTTTTGAAATATCTTCACAGAAGGGCTTGTCTAAGCTTTTGGCTGCTTCCTGCTGGCTCACGTACCAAGATTTCCTTCCCTTAAGTTGGCAAAGGGGCAGATGAAGAGGTGACATACCGGGATCTCATCTCAGAGAGGAGCAAGATGGGAACATTCATGCCCAGAGCAGTATACTTTTTAAGATGTTATCTCACCAAATCAGTAGGGTTTTCTCATTGTTTGGTTTGCTTTCAGGTGTCTTCCACCCCTTAATGGAAAAATTATAACCTAGACAAGCAGAAAGTTTATTTAAGTAATTATTTTAATATACAATATAAAAAACTTCACCAAGATTAAGCTAGAAAATTTTGCTGCCTTAGGGATGTTGTGCATAAGTTTCTTTTCAGGCTTTCATTTTAAAAGTCACAGGCAGAATCTTTCACTTTCATTCTTCTTAAAATCTTTTCTGGCATAACACAGTTGAGTTTCAATCTTAAAGCTATGTCATTACCACTCCTCTTAAAAGGAAGCTTGTAACAGCTTTTGCGTTAAGCACCAGTGGCTACCATTTGCTTTTATAGACCTGAATTGGATCAGGTATATTCCTTTGTTTTGTCCCTTAAGCTTTTTCACTGGCAAGATGCAAGCAATTGCTTTTTGACTGTGTAACTTTTCCCTCAGGGACTGTACTTGTATCGACTGGAACATCTACAATTTCTGGCAGCAGGACTTTCTTCCCTCTTCAAGGCTACTGTTTGGGTTTGTCCAAAACTAGCATTTCAACTTCCCTGACTCTTCCAGACAGTTGTACACCTTTCCTCCCTTCCAACCCGTTCCAACCAGCCTTGCTGTACCAGTCACACACCCTATACAGCCTCTATCCCATGGACCCATTGTTGCATACATGACCTTCTCAACCCACACATGGCAGAGACCTGCCTTCCTTCCACCTGCATTTTCCCTCCCCAGTGAGAGCTACACGGATTTTTGGTTAGTTTAGACATAATGGTTTGGGTGGAGTTTATATTATGATCACTGCTTTGAAAGAAAAAGGAGCCTGGTGGTATTTTTCAGGCAACTCAAATACTCTTCTTATGCACGTTGTTCCAAATGACTTCTGGCAGCTCACTTAAGTGTCACTAAAAGACTGCACTTCTCACAAGTCAGTTATAGAGTTACTTATTGGAGAAGGAACAACTGCCTCTTTCTGTGCGCTTGTCAAGTGGTTTATGGGGTTTCTATACAAAAAACCAAGCACGAGCAGGCATCTCTCTTAGGATGTCCAAGGACTCAACATTTGCCCCAAGTCTGTTCCAAAGGGAACCGCTGCAGGTAACCAACACAGGAAAACAAAGATATTTGTGCATAGGGAAAGATACTAAGATACTATCCCTCTACTCCTTTCTCTTTTATTTATTTTTTAAAATTTGGGTTTGATTTTAGTTTTGCTTGGTGGGGTTTTTTGTTGATTTTTGGGTTTTGATTTTTTTTTTTGAATAGTAAAACAGAATTTTCTTTGTGTTTTGGTTTATGATTTCTGCTGATGTTTGTTTGCTTGTGGGGGCTTTCTGTTACATAATATATAGCTGTTCACTGCTGATGAATTTTGGCCCAAGTTCTTCATTGGAAAGGGCTTGTGTCATTTAAAGTGTAAAAACTCTGAAATGGAAGCTTGAAAAGAGCACTTGATCTCTGGGTTTGGGAGCTAGGAAAACGTACAGGCAAGGGAATCAGGTTCCCCAACTGATGGAGGAAAATTAAATAGAATCCAATTTTTTATTTACAATACTTCTTTTTCACATCAACTGACACACATCAACACAGAAAGTCATTTATCATTCTCAGAAAAAACAGAGAAAAACTAATACTGAGGTGGCATAGTCTCTAAATGGTGCCTGTGGGAGATGTGAGGTTGCTCCTTCTGAATTTCGTACCTCAAAAATAAAACTAGATATTTCCAACCATTGTTGTACAGTAAAGGTGTAGAAAAGAAGCGGAGAGTGTCTTCAGAGACTTGTAAGGCACTATCTGAAAAGCAGAAAAAAAGGTTTCCTTTTTGATAACTTTTATTCTGCAGCAGGCAATTAGTAAAGAAAAGGCACAGTCTATTCATGATTTTAAAGAGTCCCTGAAGAGCTTTGCATTGTCACGGCGGAGACCACGGAGATACAACATGACCTCTGCTAGGACAGTGCAGAGCTGTTCTGTGTAAGAACCAGCTGGAAAATGAAGAAAACATGACAAATGAAGACATAGAGGAAGGAGAGAAAAATCTGCAAGAGATAAAGCAGAGGAGCAATCGTTTAAACAATTTTGCAAAGCCTTAAGACATAGAAAGGTTCTCTCATTTCTGTGCTAGAGAAATAGAAGAACAAACCACTATACTTTTAAAGCAGTATTCTCACAGCCCTGACCATGCTTGGGAGTATTTTTCCCATAAAAGCACTAGGATTTCTAATACTGCTGTAAATCAAAAAGGAGGAACACTGTTTTATTGCTTGCATATATTAGTGGCAGGTGCAAAAATATGGTGGCCCTGAAATAATCACTGTATTTTTGTTCTTTATTTCTTACTAAGCAGTGACTTGCAATGCATGTTTCAGCTTTCCAGGAGTTAGGTCACAAACCTCTGCACACTGTGCCATGGTATATTTTATTTCCTGATGATAGCTTCCTTTTCTTGTCCCTGATTATGTCAAAAGTTCAAGGCATTTCTGCTTCAAATTGCATCAATCTACAGACCATAAAAACACTGGATTAAAACAGTGTGCACAGCCTATGAGGTGTTTGAGAATATCTGTAGGTTTTGTCCATTTCTTGTTGAATTATTGTGTTAAGTTTGACTGGGGTAGAGTTGGTTTTCTTCACAGTAGCCAGTATGAGGGTCATTTGAGGGCTTGTAGTGGAAACAATGTTGAATACTCGGGCATGCTTTCCTTACCGCTGATCAGGGCTTGCAGAGGGCCAAGACCTTTTCTGCGCTTTACCCCAGCAGCAACTGGGCTGGGGTGCTCAGGGGTTGGGAGAGGACACAGCTGGGACAGCTGACCCCAGCTGACCACAGGAATATTCCAGACCCCATGGAATGGTCATGCTTAGCACATTACACTGGATGAAGAGTAAGAAAGAAGGGGGGGGAACATTGGGAAAGTTGATGTTTGTCTTCCCAAGTTACTCTTATGTGTGATGCTGCCCAGCTCTCCTGGGTGGATGAACATGTGCCTGCCCAGGGTAAGGGGAGAATGAATCCCTTTTTACATTGCTTGTGTGTGTGATTTTTGCTTTACCTATTAGACATTCTCTGCATCTCAGCCCATGATCTTCTCACACTTTTCCAATTCTTTTCCCCATCCCACAAAGAGGATACTCTCTGGAGCTTAGTTTCCAGCTAGGATTAAAATACAACATTACTTGTTATGAGGTCATGGCCTGGAAGTCTGTTGCAAGTTATAACAGAGAAAGGCCATCGCCAAATGAATTTTCCAGCATACAAAACCGGTGCTAGATTAGTAATTTGATGTTGGTTTCAGTTTAAACAATAGCAAGCCTCAAAACTCTTTGCTTCAGAGTTAAACGATCTTAATGAACTACAGCTGGAAGCTATAAATGGATTTTGGTTTCTCTACCTGAGAATGGTTTTGTGTGTTGACAAAGGTTTTTATTAATTGCACTCTGAGAAGACGACCCATAAGAAGATATGCTGAAGTAGACTGTCTATTTCTATCTCTCTCATGTTTTTGGTTTGAGGGTTTTTTTTCTTTTCTTGTCTAGATGAAATATTTGTAGGTTTAAATATTAGACTTTCTGGTTGAGAGCAGTAGAAGGTCTGGCACGATGACAATAGATTGCTATTTTTATGCATAAAAAGCAGGATGGGTAGAATGCAGCTGCAAAGTGGCTTGGGTCTGAGGTGAATCTGCTGGAGCTTAGCTCTGTCTGACAGATTGCATACATCCTTGACAAGAGGGATACACATGTAAAAGTTTTAAGTACCTAATGTCGTTTCTGTGGGTCCAGACTTCAATATGAATAGAAAGAGAGGGCTGCAAGGGGTTGGCAGCCCCAGGTGGTATGGATGGATTAGAATTTCCAATGAAAACCGAGACCCTAAGTCTTCAGTATTAGATCATTTACCAAGAGAGGTTGAATAAGTAAGCTCATGAAAGCAAAGGAGATTTTTCAGGCACAAAACCATGGAAAAAAGTAAGAAAATGAGACACAGCAAATGAAAAGGTGAGTGAAGTCCGTAATCTGAAAAGCTGTACAACTTTCCAATAATAATGATGAATTAAAAGAGAACAAAATAAGAAGGAGAAGGGGAAAAATCTAAACCAAACCAACCAAACCATCAACAAACCAAAACACCACAACTAAAAAAAGCACCAAAAAGTTCAAGAAAAAATCGGTTAACCACCAAGTTTTAAAGTCAAGCATCATGCTAAAACAACATGAAATATCAGGTCTTTCATCCTCCAAAAAGAGTTAAGATAGTCCTGTTTCTTTATCCCACAGAGAAATCATTTATGTCTGCAGTATCAATTAGGAACCTGTGTGTTTCAAAATTAATTCATGTGCTTAACACATCAATTTTCAAGATGAAAACTAGCTCTCTCTGAAATGACAAAAGTGAAGTTAGAGAAAAGCAGTTATATGCTATATCAGAGTGCTCTCTCATCTTTCCCATAGCTCACTACTGAATTTAAATGACTATTGGAATTTCTAACATGCCCATCATTTAAATAAGCAGACATAATTTCTCAATTCTCAGAAAGCACATGTTCCTTTCGATACAGAAGCCAAACAGTACTCCCACAGGGATTTAGCCTGAGTCAGTACTCCATCAGGCCACACTCTTTAGAGGCACTAGACATAGTAACACTAAAAGTGAGGATACCTATGATGCCATAGTTTCATTTTCTTTTAACCTTTTCCCAAGTCAAAATAACCACTTAGCATGTGAAAAATGAAGAGATGATATGCAGTAACAGGTTGTCATGATGTTCTTGAAGGAAAGTGACTGGCATTAGCATGATGAAAAGTTGGGAGTGCTAATCATGAAGATGATTTGAATTAGTCTATAATAAATCAACAGAAGGCATTGTCAAAAATGATCAAGTGACAGATCACAAAAGTTTCTCTCAATTCAGACTTTACTGTTAGATATACATTCTATGAATAATCTGTGGCACAAAAGAATATGGGGTCCAAAATTCCTTATAAAATAGCTTTATCTATGCATTTTTCTAAACACAGCTGATGTAGCTGTTGACAAGTATTGTTTGACATTGCATTAACCACTGTTTTCTTCACAATAAGTCACATGTATTACAATTTCTTATTTTATTACCTTTCTTAACCATTGAAATAAAGTTGACATACTGAGTGTCTGAGATGGACCACTCTACACTGCAGTAACCATTTATAACTTTTTATTGTCTTCATAAACATGATTTATAAGATTCACAAAGATATAAAACCATGGCCGCATGCTACTTTCTCTGAATAACTACATGCTAATTAGTTCCTTTTTTTCTCGTGGAGAGAGAACTATCATGCTGTTTAAGCTCACAATTCAGAACAAAATAGTTTCGGTTACTTATCAAAATTGATATTTTTTCATAATTCTTCTCTACATCTATAAAAACGAGCCATCATTAACTCACTCAAAAGAATTTTCCTGGTTTTTTTTTCCATGTAAAAACAGCAAAGCACACCGCAGTCATTTTTCAAATAATCTTGCAGGATGGAAATTAGTATGTGCTGATCCTTCTAGTTCACCATTATTTCACTAGAAAATTGCCTTCAAAAGACGTAAAGGTTAAGACTTCCAGGCTACCTCTGTCTCAATTATAAGCACAGAAACAAATTTATTTTCTTAACTAAACCAGTGAAAAGAAGCATTTGAACTTTGAAATTTACTTTTCGTTTTTCATTCTTATTTATGTCCCTGTCCTTTTTTCTTTATCCACAAGTTTTCCTCATTGTGTTTAGATACAGCACATCTCTCACATTTATGTTTGCATCAAAGCATTAGATATTTACATTGGAAGAGAACCTTTTTTCTTATTTTTCATCCATCTTTCACAATTTTCCATCTTTGAGAAACTCTTCCTGCTCTCATTCACCTCTCCATTTCCCAGTTTCTCTCTTTTTTGTTATTTTCACCACTATGTAATTCATGACCAGCAAGTATCTATATTTCAGAAAGCTACATCCTAGGTGTTCTGTTTATGTTCTAGACTGAATAAAAATAAAAATAAATTTCTAGACTGAATAAAAATAAAAATAAAATTCAACATTTTTTATCAGTCTCTTAAGAGAGAACTGGAACTGAGGTATTCTGAGACCTCAGTCCTAATCTTTTTCTCACAGACTATATGTGAGGTTCTGTGTCACGGAAGAATTTGCCAGAAACATTCTCTCAGGTGTATTGCAGAACTCTGTGTTGGCAGATGTAGCAAATGAACCTGCTTCCATTTACCTAAGAGTAGGAGATGATCAAGGATGTTTGAAAAGTTGGTCCTTAGTTTGATTTCAAGGAGTCTTACCCTCACCAGAGCTCAATTCAGATGTGAGTACAGGTGCTAACTCACTGTGAGTGAGGTTCTGACATTTTGCTAGATCCCTCCACCCTGAACTTTCTATCATCTTGACAGTAGAATCTCATTTGCAGCAAAAGGATAAGAAAGACAAATCTGTGGCTTGACACCTTGTGACATCTTTCTATGGGTGATGAATTTCTCTTACATGACAGGTTCAAAGTTACCGAGTAATGGATGGATGAGTGGCACAGTAACTCCAGGCTTGCTGAGAATGACAAGAATGCATCAAGTCATAAAAATCAAAGCAGTGTGATACCTTTAGGAATGGGTTTTTCTATGTACTTAAGTAGAATTGAATATATTTTATTTCTTAGGCAAATTCTGTCAAAAGTAACAGATCCGCAAGAGACCATAAGTATATTTACTACTCCTTTCAGCCTTTAATGTTTTAACCCTGATAGAAATGCCTCAATGTAGGATATGTCTCACTTTTCTCTTGTACCAGACCATAAAAGCTTTTTCTTAATCGTTGTCTTGTCTCTTCTTATCTTCAGTATTTTGCTTTTCTTTCTGTCAGTTTTTATTGCTATAGTTTACCTCTGCTTATTATTTTAGATCCCTATAACCTTTCTTACCTCTAGCGTTCTGCTGTATGAAAGAGAATTTCACAGGGAACACACACACTGATATTTGGAATATGCACACATACGTATGGGAATGTACATACAGAGCCACAGAGCTCTGATTTCAACTGAGAAAATGACATACGGGGATTGATATGACTCTGTGTCAAGACCTCAGGGTGGTCTATGGGGTGGTCTACTCAAACTATGGAAAACCCAGGTGTAATGTCTTTCTCTTCCTTATGGAGTTTGAGTCTACGTCCCTGAGGCAAAAGCCTTGAGAGCTTGACTCATGAGCTCTGAGTTTGAGCACACTGTGTTATTCCTGCTGAAGCTGCTCTACTTTGTATGGGCTACTTAAATAATTCACCCCACCAGAGAGAAGCAGAATGTGACCATAACCCTGGCCAGGGCACTGAGCGCAGTTTTACATTGGAAGGGAGGAAAAAATAATCTCTATTACAGTTTTCAGTTCTTACGACATGGTCTATGAGGCACCTAGCCTGTGATTACCTTAAAAAAAAAAGATATAATACAGAGATTCACTAATAAAAATAATTCTAAAAGAGGAGTTCACAATGAACTTTCTGGGGTAAATACACATTATTTTGTTGGTTTACCTCCTTTTGTGAGAAATTATGTCACTTCAGAAAAACAAAACCACTAAGAAGTTTATAATCATAAAAAACTGTTTACCCATGATTTTTCTGAATTTGAAGATTCTCCCTTGATACTTCAAGACAGGACAATCCATAGTTAGTAACGTTTCAGTAGCAGTAGTTAACTGAAGACCTTTCCATTTTTAACAAAACATTCTGTTAGTACTGAACAGGTATAAAAAATTGCAAATTAAAATCTGTTAGTCCACAAGCAACAATTAGGACCACTAGTTTACTTTTTTTTTTTTGGCACTCCATTACCTTTTATTGGGAAGAAACAAATTTGATTTGCATCCCATTTTTTCAACCACTGTCTTGTCTGACTACAGGCACAAACACCTAAACTCAGTATTTTGGACTGACAACGGTCTCCATATACCTGTGTTGGCAATGAAAGGTCTGATCCTTAAAAGAAATATGTTCTTAGTTTTATCTCCTCTATAGCTAAAAGAAATGAGATTCCCTAAAATGACCACAGATTTTGAAACCCATTATCTCTAAAAACCAAATTTGTTATAGAACCCATGGATCCTGTTATCCAGGTTCTTTCTTTTTCCTTTGTTCGCAAAGATGCCTTCTCTGCAGCATGTACTCCTGCTCCGTGCAGCAGAAGATTTCCTCTGGCCTCCCACGGTGATCTGTGGCTTCTCTAGCACTGTGACAAGAGTCATCACACAAGTTGTGATTTGTCCTTGGCCCGGATCTGGTCCCAGAACAGTGGAGCTGCTGGCCTTGGTGACTCTCAGTGTTTCAGCACTTCTCATTGTGGGGCTGGACATGAAGCCTGCTGCCCACCTCAAGGGTTTTGTGCACCTCCTTCTTTGCTAACATGGGTTTGTTGTATCCCCTCGTGCCTCTTTACTGTGCTTCTCCCAAAAGCAACCTCACTCACCTGGTTGTGTGTATGCACAGACAAAGAGCACTCCTGATAACATGACCTGCAGCATCAGAAAATACGGAGAAGTGTTGACCATTTGTGGATTCCTCTCTTCCTCACACTAAAAAAAAAAAAGACTGGAGTGATTATATATTGATTTGAGCACTTGAATTCACCAGTGTAAGCAAAGAGAAACCAGAACTGTAAATTTTCCAGTGTCTGCCTATGGCAGGATAAGGACATGGTTCCTCAGGAGCTGGACTTCTGAGTGAAACAACAAACTCCAAACTCCAACCACAGGAGCTGAGTACCATCTCTTAAAGTCAGCGGAGCTTTTTGTAGTTTACACTGTGTTTTCAGATATTTCTTCTTGGAAGAGCTGTTTTATTCCTGTTTTCTACTGAAAGTTATTACTCCTAATGCAGTCACCAAAAGTCATTGATACAGTATGAAAATAATGTGGATGAATCATATGTAGCATGGCACAAGCTTAGTGAAGCTGATCTTGGCTAAGATATTTTTAATTGATGTAAGCCATCCTGATGTATTTTAGTCTTAGGTTATCTATATTCTTTTCCAAGGATATGAATTGTGCATATTTCTATTTTAAAGAGTAATGCATTAGCAGGATGTTTGATGTTTTGAATTTCTGTAATGCAAGAGCATGGCTGGCTGCTCTGAGCTGGAAGCAGAAAAGATAAAAGTTTT
>WAAE01013564.1:0-51683 GCA_013400495.1 Nicator chloris
GGGCATGTCCCCCTCCAGAGGGGTCCCTGCCTAGGCTCCAGCCCAGTGCCTGCATCCGGGCCAGCCGGAGTCAGGGGGCTGTGCCAGAGGGGCTGTGCCAGAGGGGCCGTGCTGAGTGTGATGCCGAGGGTCAGGGTGCTGGGGCTCCTTCCCCACTGCTGGGACTGTGGTCCCGGCCCCATGGCCACCACGGGCAGAGGAGAGGGGCCAGGACCCCCCAGCTCAGTGGGGACAGGAGCAGGGCTGGGGCAGGGGGAGGTGTAGTCCCAGACCCCCGGCACAGCTGGGGCTGCCGTGGCCCCTCTCACCCTCAGCACCAAATCCCTGAGCATCCCTGAGCCAGCAGAGGATGCCCCATTCACCCTGCTCTGGCTTGGGGTGCCAGGAAGGATTTGGGGTGAGGAGGGGGATGGGGATCCCTGCAGAGGTGCCAGGCCCTGCCTGTCCCCACAGAGCCCACTGGGAGCCAGGGGCTGGACAGAACTGGGGGCAGGTGCACCGTGTCGCCAGCCCCAGCCCTGGGCTCACTCCCGAGGCCACCAGGGATGAATCTGCAGCATCACTCTCATCACTCCCCCTTCCCACACAAGCTGCTTTGTTGTGCCGAAGGGGACAAGAGCTGAGCACAGCACACTCGTGGCCACCGGTGACCCACTCCCCCATGGCCCTTCCCTCCCACCCCCTGCAGCTCCCACACAGGTCCTCAAGCCGTGTCCCCACACAGCTCTGTGTCTGAGGGCCACCCCAGCCCAGCCCCACACCGCAGCCTGGGGCTGCCCTTGGGGACCCTGCCTGGACACCTTGCTTGGGAGGTGCCCTTGCTGCACACCGCGGCGGGCACTTCCCCCAGGCTCCCTGCTCTGGATCCACTCCCACTCCACACGAGGAGCTGGGGGCACAGCAGGTACCCCAGCCCCATTTGTGACCACGTGTGGCAACACAAACCTTGTACTTGATGGCCAGCAGCTCCGTGGCCTCCTGCTCCTTCCGCAGGTCCTCTATCATCTTCTCCTTCTCCTGGAGCAGCTTCTGCTTCTCCTCACTCACCAGGCTGTGGTCATCCTGGATAGCGGCTTTCTCCTCTTCCAGCCTCTCCTTCTGCTCTTTCAAGTAATTCTCCATGTTCTTCTCCAGGCCATCCTCATTCTCGTCCTCCCCTTCATTGTCCATAGTGCCCTCTCCATCCATTGCTTTCTTCCTCCGGCTGCTCCTTCTCCTCTTCTTCCCCAGCATCCCGCGTTTCTCCAGCTGCGCTTTCAGCCGGATGATCTCCTCCTGAAACTCCCGCAGCAAGGTGTCCTTGGGGTCCTCGTTCACCCGGGGCTTGTTTTTGATGTTCTTGGCCCTGTTGGCGAACCTGAGGGTGGAGAGGCTCTCGTCGTAGCTGTGGGAGGCCGGGCCCAAGGTGGCCACCATGATTGTCTTGGCGTTGCCCCCGAGGGAGTCCTGCAGCAGGCGGGTGAGCTTGGAGTCCCGGTAGGGGATGTGCGTGCTCCGGCCGTCCACCAGCGCCGAGATGACGTTGCCCAGGGCCGAGAGGGAGAGGTTGATCTTGGAGGCTTCCTTGGGGCGCTCTCCGTGGGCCCCCATTTTGTTCTGGCGCTCGCTGCCGGCCAGGTCCACAAGGTTGAGCTTGCCCACGCGGATGTGCTCCTCACCATCCGGCCCCGTCTCGCTGCACTCGATGGTGATCAGGAAGATGGCGTGGGAGCGCGAGCTGTGCTCGTTCATGTTGGTGCTGCCCACGGAGCGCGTCTGGCTGCCCAGGTTCATCACGTGCTCGATCTCCTTGACGTTCTTGGTCACGAAGGAGGAGAGGTCCTTGATGTACACCCCAGTCTCGGGGTTCTCCTTCAGCTCCAGCTTCTTGCTCTGGTCCTTGGCGAGGAGGTCCCTGATCTCCTCCTGGTAGATCTCCAGGTAGGAGGCCCTCACCAGGTACTGCTGGTTCTGCGAGCGGGAGATGTGGGTGAAGATGTGCTCGAAGGCGCTGGGGATGATGCCGCGCTTCTCCGGCTCCGCCCAGGCGCCCTGCATGGTGTAGGTCTTGCCGGTGCCGGTCTGGCCATAGGCGAAGACGGTGCCGTTGAAGCCCTGCAGCACCGAGTCGATGAGCGGCCGCACCGTCTCGTCGTAGAGGTCGGCCTGCTTGGAGCTGGCGTCGTACACGGCGTCGAAGGTGAAGGTCTTGGGCAGCTCCCCGGGGGCGGCGCGGGGGTTGCGGATGCTCACCTGGCCCAGCTTCACGTCCAGCTCCAGGACGCGTTCGTATCCCGCCGCCTCCTCCCGCCGGCTCATGGGCCGGCACCGGGCCACCACCCGGAGCGCCTCGCAGCCGCTGCGGGGCTTACCGGCCATGGCGGCGGCGGGCGGGGCCGGCGGCGCAGCGGGGCTGGGGGCTCAGCCGCGCCNCCGCACCCGCAGGCGGGAGCGCCGCCGGCCCCCCCGGGCACGCCGGGAGCTGTAGTGCGGCCTTTGTGCTGCGCCCGGGCTCGCGATGCGGGGCTCGGGGGCAGGACTGGGGCGTGGAACGAAGGATGCAGGACTGGGATGCTGCACTGGAATGCAGAACCGGCATGTGGGATTGGGATGTGGGATGAAGGATGCGGTGTTGGAATGCGGGATTAGGATGTGGGATGAAGGATACAGGAATGCCGGGCAGGGCTGGGACGCAGGATTAGGATACAGAATGCAGAATGCAGGATTGGGATATGGGATCACAAATGCAGGAATGGGATGCAGGATGCAGGACTGGGATAAGGGATGAAGGATGCAGGATTGGGATGTAGGACAGAGAATTGGAATGTATGTCTGGGATGCTCCACTGGAATGCAGGATTGGGATGTGGGATGAAGGATGCAGTACTGGAGTCCCGTGCTGGGATGCAGCACTGGAATGCAGGACTGAGATTCTGGGCTGGGATGCTGCATTGGAATGCAGGAATGGAATACAGGATGAGGGATTCCAGATGGAGGATTGAGGATGAAGGATGCAGGTCTGGGATGTGGGATTCAGAGTGTGGGTTGCAGAATGCAGGATGCAGGATTTGTGTGCGTGATGGAGAGTACTTTTGTGGAATGCAGGATGTGGGATGCAGGATGCAGGACCGGGATGTGAGAAGCAGGGTGCAAGGTCCGTGATGGGGGATCAGGGATGTGGGATCAGCATGCAGGACAGAGGCAGGAGAGGTGGGGGATGCCCAGTCCCAGCACACTGACAGGGACAGAGCTCTTTCCTCAGACCTGGCAGCCAGCACAAGGATGCTATGCCGTGCCGTGCCGTGCCATGCCATGCCATCCCTGTGGGGCTGGGGCAGGGTCACCCTGTGGTGTTTGGGGGTCCCTGGGCTGTCCCAGGCTCTGTGTCCCCTTGCAGCCGGGCATGGCTGGTGCATCCCTGCACGGCCCAGTGGGAATAATCCCGGTTCCTTACGGGGCTGCGGGGTGAGATTAAACATTCTTGTGGTTAATCAAGTCTGAGCAGCCACCCGTTCCTTCCCCGGAACCAGAGATTATCCCATAATCAATTAATTAGGGTATTTGCTGCCATACACAGGCCTGCCTGGCACTTTCCGAGTCCTCTGGCCCCAGGAGGAGCTTCCAGGCAAGGAGAGTCCCCTCCCCAAAGGCACAGCCCCAGCCATGGAGGGGGACCAGGGGACAAAGGAGGGTGTGAGGGAGGAAAGTGGGAGGGAGATGCAGCAGGGATGGAGAGGAGATGGAGGAACAATGGAGGGGGCAAGTGGAGGATGGAGAAGATGATGGGGAGGGTGAAGGGGGATGGAAGCTTCAGGGGAGGTAGGGTGGAGGGGGGATGTGATGGAAGGAGGGATGGAGGGGCGTGGAGGGAGGATGACAGGAATGATGCAGGGGGATGGATGGATGGATGGATGGATGGATGGATGGATGGATGGATGGATGGATGGATGGATGGATGGAGGCGATGAGGAGAGTGACAAATGGAGGGGGCAGTACAGGAGGATGGAGGAGGGATGGAGGAGGCAGTGGGGGGTGGAGTCAGGGAGTGCAGGGTTGGAGGGACAGTGGAAGGGATGGAGGGTGTTATGGAGAGGGAGGAAGGGAGTGACGGGAAGATGGAGGAGGTAGAGAATGGGATGGGGTGACAATAGGGGCTGTGGAGGGGGTCACTGCTGGGGCCACCTGTCCTCGCCTGCCCTTTCCCAGGGAAGGAGCCACCCACAGGGCCCTGTCAGGAGCACAGCCATTGGGAGGGGACAGCCCCCATGGTACAGCACAGACTGATGGTGCTGTCCCCACTGCAGCCCCCACATCCTGGCCCCCCACCAAGGCCCTGTGCCATGGGCAGGGACCTGGGTGCTGCATGGTTCTGCCTGTGGCACTGTCCCTGTGTCCCCAAGGATGAGTTCAGGGGCACCATAGCCCTGCTACCCTGGTAGCCCCTGGCTGTGGTAGCCCAACCCCAAATCCCCTGCAGGACCAGGCTGTGGGGACAGGCAGGTGGGTGACACACAGGAAGAGGATGTTTAGGCAGGGCATGAGATGTGGCAAAGAGACAGAGGAGACATGTCAGGAGCAGGGACATGTAGGGACAGTGTGATGGGTAAGGACAGCGTGACATGTCAGCTGGGGTAACCTGTAGGGACACGGTGGCATAGGGAGGATGAGGTGACATGTATGGGCAGGATGACACGTAGGGACATGGTGCCAGGTGGAGCAGGGTACCAGGTAGGGCAGGGTGACATATGAGGACAGTCCCTTGCACACATGTGTCAGCACAGAACCAGACTGTGCAGGTTGTGGCCAGTGGCCTTGGGGCTGACCCTCAGGACTGTTGGGACTGAGGGGACAGTGAACCCTCATTTTGACTGCCCTGGGCCAGCCCTGGATGCCTGGGCAGGGAGACTATGGGACAACCACCCCACAGAAACCCCCAGAGCAGCCAGGGCAGAGCCCTGAGCCCCCTCTGTGTATGGGAGGGGTATGGGGCGTGTATGGTGTGTACGGGGACATGGTGTTTATGGGGACATGGTGTCTGTGGGGACATGGTGTTTATGGGGACATGGTGTCTGTGGGGACATGGTGTGTATGGGGACATGGTGTGTATGGGGACATGGTGTCTATGGGGTGATATGGTGTGTATGGGGACATGGTGTCTATGGGGTGATATGGTGTCTATGGGGTGATATGGTGTGTATGGGGTGATATGGTATGTATGGGGATGTGGTGTGTATGGGGACATGGTGTCTATAGGGTGATATGGTGTCTATAGGGTGATATGGTGTCTATGGGGTGATATGGTGTGTATGGAGACATGGTGTTTATGGGGACATGGTGTGTATGGGGACATGGTGTGTATGGAGGGTCCTGGTGGCATGGCTGGTGACATCCCAGTGCAGCTGTTGGCATGGAATGGCACATGGGAATGGGGCACCTGCAGGGATGGAGTGCTAGATCCTGAGCCAGGGGTGACACTGAGCTGAAGGGGGCAGGGGACATGGTCTGGGTGCCACACAGGGTGGGATGACATTGGCGGCCTGCATCTGTCCCAAAGTGCTTCAGCAGGGCTGGGGAATCCCGGTTCCTGTGACCTTGGCTTTCCTGTTCCTCCCCATCACGGGTTCCCACATCCTACAGCCACCCTGGGACATCCCAGCCGTCCCTTGGGCATTGTGGCTGCTGCCAGGACAACACAGATACCCCTGAGAGTATCCAGCCCCTGGAAATCTGGTTGGCTTTGGGTACTGCAGCCAGCCCTGGGACACCACAGCCAGCCCTGGGACACCACAGCCAGCCCTGGGACACCACAGCCAACACTGGGACACCATGGTCACTTTTGAGACACTACTGCCAGACCTGGGCCACCAAGGGTATCCCTGGACAGCACAGTCACTTCTGGGACACTGCAGCTATCCCTGGGTACTGTGGCCACCTCAATTCCCAGCTCTTGTGGGTGACAGGGGGATCAGGGGGGCTGTGGCCCCAAGGACCCCATAGTCACTGGGACACTCGACACCCTTGGCTGGCAGTGAGAGTGGCATGAGACCTTGGGACCTCCTTCCCACGGTCTGCCCCGGCCTTTTGGCATTTCCTGGATGCCTGAGCCAGGCAGCAGCATCAGCCAGAGCCAGGCAGATGTGGGAGGGAAGGGATACCCAGTGTGATGCTCTCCCACCCAGGGGACTCTCTCCCATCTCCTTCAGCACCGCCATCCCTGTAGCATTCCAGGGGAAAAGCTCATAAATGGGACACTAACAAAGGGGAAAGGCTGCCAGGGACACCCAGGACCTGCCCCACATGCCCCGGAGCAGCAGCTCTCCCTGAGCCACCGACAGCCCTGCTCCCCTTGGGGCAGAGGGTGCTCAGCCCCCGGCTGCACCTGCTGTGGGACTGTGGGACTGGGCACAGCTCCCCCCTCCCAAACCCCCTCGGAGATTGTCTCAGAGCTGCTCCCACTGCAGCCGCCACTCAGGGCCAGGTGCAATCCCTCATTCCCAGGTCCTGGTGCCATTCCCAGCTCGCTGCCATTGCCCAGCCCTGGAGCAACTTTGTCTAAACTAAGGTCGTAACAGGAGCACTCCATGGCTGCCAAAACCTTCTCACCTTCGCTGTCACCAGGAAATTGTGCTGGAGCTCACAAACATCCTCTGGTCAGAGTCCTGCCTCTGTTGCCAGGGTCACAGGAGGCACCCCTGTCCCCAGGGAGGATGTCTTCTCTCTGTGGATGCTGCTGTGGGGACAGACGGAAGCACACAGGGTGCGAACAAGGAAATCAGTCTCCACGTTGGCAGTGTTGGGTTGACATTCCTTAGGCTTTGTCCTGGTGTTTGGCCAACTGGTAGTGGTGTTGGCTGGAGCAGCCCTGGAGAAAAGCCTGTCCTCCCTGGTGGGAAAAGGACACATCCCAGTGTGATGTTCCCAGCTCAGGCTGCAGCTCAGAGGCTAGATCCTCTTGTTTTCCCCTACCAATGGCCCTTCACCCTCTCACTCTCTTGGCTTCTACAGGGGGGAAGGGATGCTGAGGGCCCAGCAGCATTTGGCTGCTTTCCCCCAAAACCAGCTTGCCAGCATTCCCAGAGATCCAGTGGGTTTATTTCCCATTTCCCTGCTCTGTGGCAGTTCTGCGGTTCAGCTCAGCTGTTTGTGGCACTCCTCATCCTCCCCATGCTCCTGGCTTCCCTCCTGCTGTCCCCATCTCCATGTGCCAGATTGCTGGTGGGGGAGCTTGGGAAGCAGCAGGGCTTCAGGCTCCAGCCACCCTTTTGGGCTGAGATCAGAGGTTTTGTGGTTTCTCAGACTGTGAACTGAGCAGGGACTGCCCAGGCACAGCACAGGGCTGCTGGGAAAGGGAAGCTCCCACAGCCACATGGGAAGGCAGGAAGGGAATCAATCCAGTGCAGGATTCACCCCATATCCAAAGAGGGGAAGCTGGAGGGGCCAGCACAGCTCACACTAAGCCTGGATTTAGGATGGATCAGTTTGCCAGCAGCTGACTCCTCTATAATTAGATGGCAGCAGTGGAACGGGAGCCAGCTCGGGGTGCAGAGCTCCAACATCTCCCTATCCACAGGCACGGCATTCCACATGACCCCCGGATGTGTAAACAGCCGCAGCAGGGATGAGCTGTGTCTCCTTACCAACAGGCTCACGAGGAATGAAAGCTGCTGCAAAGTGCTGCCGCTCCTGCAGGCCCTCAGGCTGCCCTCGAGGAGAAGATGCAGTCCCAGCAGATGAATCCCACTGGGATGCGGCCTGGATGGCTTAGCAGCATCTTGTCCCACGTCACCACTCACCAGCCATGCTCTGAGGGCTGCAAGGAGCTGCAGCCCTGCCTGGCTTCAGGCCCTGCAGGCTGGGAGCCCACACGTGTTCAGTGCCCCTGGTCTGTGGCTCCCAAGCCGTGTCCCAGCTCCTGTGTGACCTGGGGAACTCAGTTTCCTCTTGCCAAGCTCCCGCAGCTCCGGGCTGTGCCCCACCATCCCTGTTCCAACCTCTGCCATCATCTCATGTGGGAGTGGGGGAAAAGGGACAGCAGGCAGTTGTGTGGGAGGCTCCAGGCTTTTATCTTGGATCCTGGTTTCCAACAGATGTGGAGTGAGCAATGTCTGTAAGGCAGCAGCTCAGCATCGCTGCGCCGAGATTAAAGGATTTAATAATCTGCTGGCAAGATGTAATTGAAAAAGGCAGAGCTCTGGCTGTGCAGCACTCAGCTGATGCACCAGGGCATTCCCACGCTCCTGAGATCCCTCCAAACCTTCCGGCAAGCACAGTAAATCCCAGTGTGTGTGGGACAGGCCCTATTCTCCATGGATTCAGGGACTAACACTTCATCTTCCTTCGTAGGTAACTATTGATTTATCACTACCGAGCTGCCAGGGAGCTTTTCACTCCGTACCTTGAGCAGCTCCAGGAAGAATAAGGAGCTGAAAGTGGCACCGTCTCCGTGTCGAGTACGTGTGGATGTGGCACGTGGGGACAGGGGTTAGTGGTGGGAACTGTTGGATTTGATGGTCTCAAGGGCTTTTCCAACATCAATGATTCCGTGATCCCGTGACTCCAGGTATGTGTGTGTCTGGGTACTGAGGGGAGCAGAGCTGGAGGTCAAAGCCTCATTCAGCAGCAGTGGGGATCCATCCATCACCGCTCCTCAGGCCCTTTTTCCATCCCTGCTTCACTCCCTGATTCCCAACTGCAGGGAATAAGGCTGTGACTGGCTCTGCAAAGCACTGGCAACAATGCTGGGCCTCTTCCCCCACTGGGCAGCACAGGACCATGACCCAGCACAAGCAAGTGATGCCCTGGCCACAGGGCAGGGAGTTTTGGCTGCAGACACAGGGGCTGAAGCTCTGGAGGGGGAAGGCTGCCCTGGAGGGGCAGAGGCATGGGAAGACGAGGTCCTGAGGCATTACAGCCGGGAAGGAGCCCCTGCATGGCCGAGGTGCCCTGGGCTGGGAGCTCCTGGATGCATCCAGGCAGGCTGGCAGAGCCCAGCTGAGTGCCCCAGGCTGGCAGAGCCCAGCTGAGTGCCCTGTGCTGGCACCGCTGTGCCCGAGGCCAAGCTGAGGTGACTGTGCAGAAATCAGAGATGTGCCTGGCCCACAGAGCTGCTGCCAAAGGCACTGGGCTCTGTGTGCCCTTTGTGTCCTCCCTGTCACCTGGAAGTGCTGACTGAGTCCTTCTCCTCCCAACGGGCTGGCTGGAACAGAAACCAGGGGACAGTCCCCGTTTCAGGAACACCGAGCTGCCTTTCTTGTTCCCCTCATATGCTCTCTGTCCACCTTCCTGGGAGATGGGAGAGGGAAGGAGGTGAAATCCAAAGTGGTGAGAGCCTGACAGCAGTGCTAGGAGCTGCTCCAAACACCAGCCTGCCCTGCCACTGCCCAAACAGCCTTAGCAGGAGCCACTCAGTGTGGCTGTGTGGTCAGCTGGAGGCAGGAAGAGTGGAAGAGGCCTAGTGAGACCCAGCACCATATTTGCAAAACAGAAAATCTGTGTGAGGGACCCTTCTTGCTGCGCTGTCATTGCCTCTGCTGAGGAATTCAACATTCTGACAAAGCTTATTTCTTACATTGGGCTTTCCTGGGGCATCTCAAAAAATACACCAGAGCTGAGGGGGCTCAGCCTGGAGAAAAGGAGGCTCAGGGGGGACCTGGTGGCTCTGCACAACTCCCTGCCAGGAGGGGACAGCCAGGGGGGGGTCGGGCTCTGCTCTCAGGGAACAGGGACAGGACAAGGGGAAATGGCCTCAGGCTGGGCCAGGGCAGGCTCAGCTTGGACAGCAGCAGGAATTTCCCCATGGAAAGGGTGCTCAGGCCTTGGCAGGGGCTGCTCAGGAAGGTGGAGATGTCCAAGGAAGGGCTGGAGGTGGCACTCAGTGCTCCGGGCTGGTGACAAGATGGGGATCAGGCACAGGTTGGACTTGATGATCCTGGAGGTCTTCTCCAACCTGAAGGATTCTGTGATTCTGTATATTTATTTGAGTTCTCCTGCCCTGATGATGACTTAAAAAAAGTGTCTGCAGTTCAGAGCTCCTGCTCTGGTGTCCGGGGTGCTTGGAGCACAGAACATGCTGTGGGCACCCCTGCTACGAGGACAACGTTGTATGGCAGCAGGTGGAGCAAATTCAACCTTTTCTGTTCCTCCTCAGACAAGGCTCTGAGCATCTGGGGCTGTTTAACAGCTCCCTTGGGGGCTCTTGTCCTTACACAAGTTTGGGTTCCAGACACACCTGAATTGCGGGGAGCTGGAGATGTCCAGGGGCTGGGAGGGTCTGTGCTCTGTGGGAGCTCATCCTTCAAGGTGAGCAACCAGGAATGATGGTCCCAGAACCTCCTCAGATGGCCTGGCCCGTGCCCATGCCTGGCAGCAGAGCCCCTGGCCCTGCCTCGGCTGGGGGAGGAGCTGGAGAACACAGAGCAGCTTGTTCCCAGTGGCTCCTGGACAACAAAGGCCCTGCTCTGTGATGCTGTGAGTAACCAGCAAGTCCAGTGTGTCACTGCTCTGCTTGGCCAGCCTCCCCAAGCCCAGCTCCTGTTGCACAACTGGCTGCTGATTCACAGCTCTGTCCCACGGGACAGCCACAGGGCACCACTGCAGCGTGGTGTTGCAATTCCTGCTGCTCAGCTGTCCCTGCAAAGCCCAGGAAGAGGCTGCCAGGTCCTGCTGGCTCTCCCTTTACACCTCATTCCCTCCTAATTTGGTAATTTCTCCTTGTCACAAATCAGTGTCCTCTGGGGATCAGGACAGAAGATCCTGGGAAAGATGTGGTGGGGAGAGCTGTGGGAGCTGTTCCACCTCTGCCTGGACATCTCCAAATCTCCCAGTCCTGCAGCAATGGTCTCCTGACTGAGCCACCAAAGGCATCTTTGTCCTTGGTCAGGCATCTCCTGACGGATTGCTTCCCTCACAGGGTAACATTTAACAATTTGACACAAGGGCCAGCCTTACACAGCAGACAGAAAACAATTTGTCTTGCTTGCAGAGGGATATATGAGATTCTCAGCAGGAAATTCTTCCTGGAAAGGGTGGTCAGGCATTGGCAGGGGCTGCCCAGTGAGGTTTGGAGTCCTCATCCCTGGAGGTGTCCTGTGAAGGGCTGGATGTGGCACTCAGTGCTCTGGGCTGGTGACAAGGTGGGCATCGGGTACAGCTTCGATTGGAAGGTCTGGGAGGGCTTTTCCAACCACAGGGATTCTATGTCGTTCCACTTCCTCTCCAGGATCCCAAAGATAACCTTTCTTGAAGTGTTGAAGTCCATGAGCAAGCTGTCTAGGACAAAAGGTTCTTGTAAACAGGGCTGAGAACATCCAGAGCTGACAAACCTCCCAGGAGTGCTTGGAGCCACCAGCGCGTGGTTCCCAGCCAGGCTCAGTGGCAGTGCCTGTGCCACGGAGCTCTCCACGGGCACTGGAGCTTTCCCCTTCTATCTGCTCAGTCACAGGGGAAGTGTTTGTGCGGTGCCCTTACACTGCTGGAGCAAAGTGCTAAAAATAACCCTGCGCCGTGAGGCCGCAGACTGCTGCGTGTGCTGTGTCAGCGCCGGAGCCGCTGCCGGGGCTCGGCCTGCAGGGACACGGGCAGGACCCCAGGGCCAGCAGGGACAGCTGCCTGCACACCCGGCAGGGCTGGGAAACCAAAACACCAAACACACCCGGCTCTGTGCTCAGGGACAGACACGACCTGTGGGAGACCTTTTCACAGAATCCTTGAGGTTGGAAAAGCCCTCCCAGACCTTCCAATTCAACCTGTGCCTGATGCTCACCTTGTCACCAGCCCAGGGCACTGAGTGCAATGTCCAGGCCTTCACTGGACACCTCCAGGGATGGGCACTCCAACCCTCCCTGGGCAGCCCCTGCCAAGGCCTGAGCACCCTTTCCATGGGCAAATTCCTGCTGCTGTCCAAGCTGAGCCTGCCCTGGCCCAGCCTGAGGCCACTTCCCCTTGTCCTGTCCCTGTGCCCTGGGAGCAGAGCCTGACACCCCCTGGCTGTCCCCTCCTGGCAGGGAGTTGTGCAGAGCCACCAGGTCCCCCCTGAGCCTCCTTTTGTCCAGGCTGAGCCCCTTTCCCAGCTCCCTCAGCCCCTCCTGGGGCTCCATTCCCTTCCCAGCTCCATTCCCTGCCCTGGACACGTTGCAGCCCCTGCAGGTCTCTCTTGTCAGGAGGGGCCCAGAGCTGCCCCCAGCACTGGAGGCCCCAGCAGTGCCAGCACAGGGGACGGGCACTGCCCTGGCCCTGCTGCCACCCCACGGCTGGCACAGCCCAGAGATCACTGGCCACTTGACCACCTGGGCACCCGTGGGCTCGTGTCCAGCCGCTGGCACAACTCCCCCAGAGCCTCTTCCAGCCTTCCAGCCCCTCTGTCCCCACGAGTTGAGATAACTCATCCTGCAAACAGTGGGACATTACTGACAGCAGGATACTGAATGATGACAGCAAATTGCAGTTGGCGGTGTGCTGGATCATACCATGGGATAGCTTGGGATTCAACGCGAGAAGAGCGTTGGGTCTGTGCAGAACCTGTGATGGCGCATCTCCAGCATTCCCAGTGCCTTCAGTAGCAGTTCCACACCCTGGCTCTTGCAAGAAGCTTCGCTCCCCTGTGTGGGAAGAGCAGGAGCTGTGAGGGAATTCCCTGTGTCCAGGTGTCCACAGGCTCCATTGCAAAGACACAAGGTGCAGGAGGTCCTTGGGCTCCTCGTGCTGGGTCAGTGCCTGAGCCATCCCCTCGAGCTCATCTTGGGAATGCTGATGGATGAGAGGCTGGACATGCCCAGGCCATGTGTGCTGGCACCTGGAAATCCCGCAGTCCTGGGCTGATCACCTCAGTGTGGGCAGCAGGGAGGGGGGATCCTGCCCCTGTGCTCAGGTGAGAGCCCACCTGCAGAGCTGCCCCAGCCCTGGGGCCAACAGCACAAAGCCCTCCCAGGGACAGGCACAGGGAATGGCTTCCCAGTGCCAGAGGGCAGGAGGGATGGGATCTTGGGCAGGAATTGTTCCCTGGCAGGGTGGGCAGGCCCTGGCACAGGGTGCCCAGAGCAGTTGTGGCTGCCCCTGGATCCCTGGCAGTGCCCAAAGCAAGGTTGGACGGAGCTTGGAGCACCCCGTGATAGTGTCCCTGCCTGTGGCAGGGGGTGGCACTGGATGGGTTTTGATGTCCCTTCCCACCCAAACCTTTCCATGTTTCCGGCAGTCTCTGGTTTCCCGCGCCGCTCCGGCCGGAATCCCCTCACGGCTCTCGGCCCCCCTCACGCCTGCGCCGCCAGGGGGCGCCTTCTGCCCCGCCCGCGGCCGCGCGCTGCCCTCCCTGCGATGACGTCACCCCACCCCTGGGGGGAGGAGGCGAGCGCAGCCAATGGGAGCGCGGAGAGCTCAGCGAGGGGGCGGGGCTTTCGCCGGCGCAAGGGCGGGGCCGGCAGGCCCCGGGTTCGCGCTGCCGCGGTGACGTCATCGCTGGGGGGGTTCTGCGGACCCGCGGGGTGGGACCGTACCTGAGCAGGGTAGAGAGGGGGAATGTCACAGGATTGGTTCCAAAAATCCCATCCAGCCCTGCCCTCTGGCACTGGGAAGCCATTCCCTGTGTCCTGTCCCTCCACCCTTTGTCCCCAGTCCCTCTCCAGCTCTCCTGGAGCCCTTCAAGCCCTCGCAGGGGCTCTGAGCACTCCCCGGATCCTTCTCTCCAGGTGAGCACCCCCAGCTCTCCCAGCCTGGCTCCAGCCCTGGAATAGCTCCGTGCCCTCTTCTGGACTCTCCAGCAGCTCCAGGTCCTTGTGCTGTTGGCCCCAGGGCTGGGGCAGCTCTGCAGGTGGGCTCTCACCTGAGCACAGGGGCAGAGGGGCAGAATCCCCTCCTCCCTGCTGCCCATGCTGGGGGATCAGCCCAGGATACAAGGGGTTTTAAGGCCAGGGCACGTCAAGCCTTTCACCCACCAACACCCCAAGTCCTCCCCAGAGCTGCTCTCCCTCTGCTCATCCTCAGCCTGGATCGATCCGAGGGTTTGTTCCGACCCAAGTGCAGCGCCAGCACTTGGTCCCGTTAAACCTCACGACATTCTCCTGGAGCTGTCCATCTCCGGGCAGCCCCGGGCCGCGGCCCAAAGCACAAACCACACAAAATAAACCAACTCCGGGGCCGCGCGGTGACGTCACCCGCACCGCCGCACCGCCCGGTGACGTCACAGCGGCGTGCGCGCGCGCCCCCGCCGGGCCTGCGCGGTGCGCGAGGCGGGGGAGGCGGCGCGCGCAGCCTCGGCAGCGCCTCTGAGGAGCCGCCGCGAGCCCCGGGGGAGAACCGGGAAGGGCCGGGAGCAACCGGGGCCCATCGAGCCGAGCAGAGCCGGGCGGACCGCAGGGTTATGAGGGCGGGCGCCGCCGCCTCCCCGTGAGCAGCCGCGGGCGCGGGGAGCGCGCGAGGCCGCCCCGCCACAGGAAGCCATTTTGTGGGCCCCCTCCTCCTCCTCGCTCTCGTCCTCTTCTTCCTCCTCCTCGTCCTCCGCCGTCGCCGCCGCCCTCGGGAGCGGCCGGGCCCGGTGAAGGAGGCGGCGAGGAGGGGCGGCGGCGGCCGCCGCGCCCTCCCCCATGGCGAAGAAAACCTACGACCTGCTCTTCAAGCTGCTGCTCATCGGGGACTCGGGGGTCGGCAAGACCTGCGTCCTTTTCCGTTTCTCCGACGATGCCTTCAACACCACCTTCATCTCCACCATTGGTCAGTGCTTTTCCGCCCAGGGGGGCTGCGGACCCCCCGGTTCCCACCGCCGAACCCCCCAGCTCCGTTCCTGTGTCACCCCCGGGGCCCCCCAGTGTTCACCCCAACCCCGTTATTGTGTCACCCCCCAGGGACCCCCTGTATAATCTCCAGGCCCCCCCCCCCAGGGACCCCCTGTGTCACCCATCATGAATCCCCTGTGACCCCGTTCCCCCCCCGTCCCCCAGGGACCCCCAGCCCCGTTTCTGTGTCACTCCTAGGGACGGCCTGTGTCACCCCCGAGCCCACTCCTGTATCCACCCCAGGGACACCCTGTGTTCCTCCAAGACCTTCCTATGTCACCCCCGTTCCTGTGTCACCCCTCAGGACCCCCTTCTGTCCCCACCCCCGGCCCCGTCCTGTCCCCTGGGCCTGGGCGCGGAGCCCCGGCAGAGCCGCCCCGGTGCCGCCCGACGCCGCCTCGCCACCGCTGCAGGGCAGGGTGGGTTCGGTTCCTCCCTCCGCGCTGGGTGACCCTGAGCGACCCTCGCTGTCCCCCCCCCGCGGGGGCTGCGCTGGCAGCTCGTCCCCCACGCCCTGTGCCAGCCGCCAGAGCCCACCTGGCCCCTTCCATCAGCGTTAATCCCTGTCCCTGCGGGCAGCGGGGCGGTGGGATCCCCGTCCCCGTGTTTGCACCGCGGTTGATGTGGCTCAGAAACGATCGCGGTCGTGGGTGGGGTCCGTTTTGTCGCCCAACAAAGCTGTCCTTCCCCCCTTGGCCGGGCTCCTGGCAAAGCTGACTCCAGCCCTTCCTTGCAGAGCAGCTCCTGACCAAGGTAGAGCTGCTCTGACATCATGAAAGAGGGATGTGTCTTTGCCTTTTTCGTGCAATCTGTGCCATGGGGCAGGCCTGGTACCCAATATTCTTCCATCCCAGGTGTATCACAGGGTTTTGTTTGCCTTCTCCTGAACATCTTGTTTTGCAGATGAAGAGTTCAGGTCAGCAGCTTCTCACCTTCTTGGTGACTGGCTCTGGAAATTAAGGGTAATGCCTGTCTCAGCTTTCTTGCAGCACTCACTGGTATAACACATGCTGATACCCACATCTGGATAAAAAAGAAAATTACTTTGAGGAGTTTGAACTGGATCTGACTTTTGTGTTTGCTGTAAATCCTTTAAATCACTGGTCATGCAGCTGTTCAGTGAGGGAACGTGGAGTGTCAGCGTAGATCTTAGTGCTGGGTGTAAGTTCACCCCTGTGCACTTCCTCATCTGTGTTGAAACATCACCCAAAAATTGCACCTCCGACTATAACACGTAAAAATACTCTCTTAAGCAAGGCTTGGGAAATTTAAAGTGAAAAAAAAATCTTTGTGACAACTGAATGTCGAGAAAGTTATTGCCTAAAACCTCTTAGGGTCTCAGCTCGGCGTTTGATGAATTTTTGGGGGGACTGTGTGACAGTTGTTAATGTTGTCCCTTCCCATGGCATACCCTGGCTCTGGGAGGCCGGATGGGTTTGCTGCTGTGGCCGGGGTGTATTTTGGCACTGCTTGGCAGATCCTCGCTGGGATCACATGACATTCCTTGCCTTTGGAGTTCGTTGGGAAGGTTTATTTCAATTTCCAAAGTTAAAAATAGTCAGCATCATAGTTAAGAAGTCAGCGGGCGCACAGTGGCTCCTGCTCCAGACAACTCGTGTTTTTAATGATTAGTAATTTAGTAATTAATGTTAGTTGTTGGTCTAACTCTGCAGTTTTGGAGCCTTCAAGAGGAGTATCACCAAGCTGAGTAGGAAGTGTGCATGTGCAGATTTTGGAAGTGTTTCCCACCAGTGGGACCAGTGGCTTTTGTTTCTGGAGTGCCTAAACTGGAAGGCAGAGGTGTTTTATTCCCTGAATTCTGAACTGAGTGTCTGGTGATGGTAGCTGTGTACACCCTTTGGTTACTATCTGGTGTGTCAGGTTTGTGTCTTCGCAGTGGAATCTGGCAGGTGTTGGGGTACAAATGGATTTTCTGTGTGGTGTTTAGCTGCCCAAAGATGCCTTAAATGCGTTGTTTCCATAGTCCTTCTGTAAGTTGATGTGGAAATCTGGAGGGAAGTGTCTTGTGCAGACAACCTCAGTTGAAAGGGAGACTCTCCATTAGCACCTTGGGAAAAACAGCCCGTCCACAAGGGAAGAATCCAAATGCCTGAGTTATCCAGGTCCATTCAGTTCTCTGTGCATTACTCCCAAGCGCTGGAGCAATCTGGCTGAAAATGGGATTTCAAATTCCCACTGGTGACAGCAGCTCTCACACTTCCCCAGCCTGGCCCTGCAGCAGCAGTGGCAATCCAGGAGCCTGGAAAGGGGCTTTCCATGGAGGTCCCTGCTGTGGGAAATCCCAGCACAGCAGCCCTGCAGCTCCGGTTGGTTTTGTGGCTGGAAGAGCAGAGTTTCGGGGAAAACCTCTGACAGAGTATTTGACCTGCAGCAACCAGGAAATGTGGTTTCCAAAGCCCTTGTGTACACAGGAGGTGACGGGAGGTGGCTGGATCCTTGGCTGAGGCTCTCCTGTGTTTGAATAACCCCAGCAGTTCTGATCCCTGGTTCTGGGTTTGCTCAGAGCTCTGCCAACAGCCTGGGATACATGTAACATGTACTGAAGTGTTTGGTGGGGGCTGTAGGCAGGAACTGGTTCATAGAATCCTGGAATGGTTTGGGTGGGAAGGGACATCAAAGCCCATCCAGTGCCACCCCTGCCATGGGCGGGGACACCTCCCAATGTCCAACCTGGCCTTGGGCACTGCCAGGGATGCAGGGGCAGCCACAGCTGCTCTGGGCACCCTGTGCCAGGGCCTGCCCACCCTGCCAGGGAACAATTCCTGCCCAAGATCCCATCCCTCCTGCCCTCTGGCACTGGGAAGCCATTCCCTGTGTCCTGTCCCTCCAGGCCTTGTCCCCAGTCCCTCTGAGCTCTTCTGTAGATTCCCTTCAAGCACTGGAAGGCTCAGTCTTTAGTTTGTAAGGAAAAGAAGGATCTCAAGGAATATTGAAACTGGCCTCTGTCTAAGGAGGATGGGTGGGGAAAAGGTTTTAATTCTCTGAAACCAAAGGCCTGTTTGCACATGTAAGGGAAGACACACTAATAGAGCATTTCTGCTTCAAATTCACTTTGCATTTCATCTTTGCACATTGACTAATCCTGATTTGTGATGGCTGCTGGGATATAACTTACTGTCCCTGTAATTCGACATACTCTCACTTTGACTTTGAGTCACTCCAATCTAATATTTCCTGCTAAAGCAGCAGTTAAGCTTCTGGATGTGCTCAGGTGCCAGCGTGAGTGATTTCACTGCCCTGTCTCAGGCACTATAAATATTCCAGATGGCATTTCTGCAAGAAATCCCAGAGTCATCCTAACCTCCCTGGAGAGGGCAGGGCCTCGGCCTCCAGCTGCTGTTTGCAGGTACAAAGGGAATAAATCTTGGCAGGCTTAGTCCATCACAAACCATTTTAAATTTTAACTGTTCTTCAGCGATTTTCAGTGCAAAAATAATTTTTATGGTATTTGGTTTTGGGAACTGTGGTGACTTCTCAGTGGTGCTCTAGGGATGCTCCTCGCTGGGTCAGTGAGTGGGTGCAGCTGCCCCCCTGGCAGTGGTGGTGCTCCTTGGTGCTCCTCCTCATTTTAGTGCTCTCCCTGCTGCCACTCCTGCCACCAGCAGATTGTCTTTATTTTGAATGTTAAAAGTGTTAGGATAAGTAACACTCAGGCAGCATATCGTTGAGATCTTAATTTTTAATATCTTTTTATTGGCATTCAGTGTGTCAAGTTGTTGATGGTTTGAAGTGAGCTGTGGACAAAGGATCCATAGGAGCTGTGCACACTTTGTGGAGCTCTTCGGGGTCCAGCCTTTGGCACCTGGGAACAGGTAGGGAGGGAGGCTCTTCTGGCCAGGATGGCTGAAAAATTTGAATGCCAGAACTGAGCCTAAGCATGTAATCACACTGTTGTCTGACTAAGTCCAATGCAAATAAAGATGAGTCACAAAAAATGTTTTCCCATGAAATTTCCAGTAACAGCTCAGGAGAACAAAAGGTGTGTGAGTATTGGGAGATTCCCCTCCAGTGCTCCTGATGGAGGTAAAACTTCCCTGGATCTTAATCCCTCCTGGAGGTGCAGCTGTATTTTATATTCCTGAGCTTTACTCACCTGGCTGCAAGTCTACAAATCCAGAAAACCAGTGATTTTTGTGTTTGTTTTATTTTGAACACAAGTAAAGCTGTGCTAGGAGCGTGCAAAACTGTTATTTTAAATGTGTAAGAAAAACTTCTTGGATAAAATTATTTCTTTACTTATTTCTTTTGCCTTTATTAGAAGTGGGTTTGAGTTGGAACTACTTGCTTTGAAATTGTTTCATATTGGCACATTGAAGCAGTGAAGTTTTTAAAAATCAGTCCTCCAGAGTTCTCAAGTAATAAATCCAAGTTTGTTTGTGCATCCTGGAAGGATTTGTTCACTCAGGATTGTGATATATCAATGTTGGATGGAGGGAAGTATCCCCAGGTAAAGAATGGGGAAAAAATTGGCAGATTTTTGGAAACAAATGATGGTTTAAATGGTGAAGATGCTGTTGCTGTGCAAGGGTTGCAATGAAGTTTGAAAAACAAGTAGTCTCAAGATTCAAAGAAAAAGGGGTTACTACAACAGTTGGAAGCACTGGCTTGCCTGTTCCCTGAAGCTGTGGATGTCCCATCCCTGGCAGAGTTCCAGGCCAGGTTGGACAGGACTTGGAGCAACGTGGTCTAGTGGAAGATCTCTCTGTCCTTGGCAGGGGTTGAAATGGGATGAGCTTTAAGGGATAAGCTTTTCCAACCCAAAGCATTCCACGATTCCACGATTATATCCCTTTTTTGTATCCTACCTACAGCCTACAGGAGCAGCAGCTGTGAGTTGTGTTCAGGCTGTGGGCTCAGTCTGCTTCTGACTGCTGGCATGGAGCAGGTGAATTAGACAAGGAAAAGTCCCAGTAAACCCTGGCCCAGCCAAGCCCCCTGATCCCAACTCCTGCTCAGTCATTTCTGTGTCCTGAACCCAGCAGGCAGCAGGAGAGACCAAAGTCGTTTCCACTGCAGAACTGGCTGCCAGGGGAATTCTGGAGGGGAAAAGGTGGGTGGGTTCAGAATGAAAGTAGAAAATGGAAGTGGATCTGTAGCTGGCTGTTGGATACTGTGCTCTGGATGCAGGCTGGAGCTCGGGAATCCCCTTGGCTCTTGGCTGCTGGAGGTTGGACAAGTATTGTTTGGTCTGGAGAGGGGTTGTCCTCTCCTCTGTCTGCTGGGACACCCTGGAGAGGGGTTACAGGGCGAGCTGGGCTTGTGTGATGCTGTACCAGGAGGGTGGTTTGCTTTTGGTTTTGTTAGGTAGGGTGTCTCGGGGGTTTTGTATGTGAATGTTTGGGGATTTTTTTTTCTCATTTAGTGAATAATGAGCAACAGTTTTGCACACGCCTCAAAGAGCTGATGAGAAACTGGGGATGGCTGTGGTGAAGAGCTGAGGAACTGAGCTGGCTGCAAACTTCTTTGTGTAACATGGCTGTTTTTTCAGCTGAGCTGGATGAGTTCCCTGATGGGGCTTCTTACTTACCCTCCAGATCCGTGCTGGTGGAGTGATAGGAGAGCAGGGGACATGGAAACAGCAGAGTAGGTGGTGCTTGTACTCAGAATTCCAGGATTATTGAGGCTGGAAAAGCCCTCCCAGCCCATCAAGTCTAACCTGTGGCTGATCCTCACCTTGTCACCAGCCCAGGGCACTGAGTGCCACCTCCAGCCCTTCCTGGGACACCTCCAGGGATGGGCACTCCAAACCTCCCTGGGCAGCCCCTGCCAAGGCCTGAGCACCCTTTCCATGGGGAAATTCCTGCTGCTGTCCAAGCTGAGCCTGCCCTGGCGCAGCCTGAGGCCATTTCCCCTTGTCCTGTCCCTGTGCCCTGGCAGCAGAGCCCGACCCCCCCTGGCTGTCCCCTCCTGGCAGGGACTTGTGCAGAGCCACCAGGTCCCCCCTGAGCCTCCTTTTGTCCAGCCAGAGCCCCTTTCCCAGCTCCCTCAGCCCCTCCTGGGGCTCCATTCCCTTCCCAGCCCCGTTCCCTGCCCTGGACACGCTGCAGCCCCTGCAGGTCTCTCTTGTCAGGAGGGGCCCAGAGCTGCCCCCAGCACTGGAGGTGCCCCAGCAGTGCCAGCACAGGGGATGGGCACTGCCCTAGGCCTGAGAGGTTCCCCGTGAAAATTCCCTTTCTGGTTGCAGTTCCACATTAACAAACCTCTTGGCAGCAGTTCCAGCCTGGCCTTCCCTCCTCCCTGCCCCCAGTATGAAACAAACCCTAAACTGGGCTGGCTCCTGTGCTGGTGCTGTTGCTGTTGGAGCCTCGGGCAAAGCCGGTCAGTGAAGGACGCGGACGCTGCGGAGCCGCTTCCTTGGGCACAGTCCTGTGCTGGCAGCCCTGCTGCTCCTGTGTCCTTGCACTGACACGCTGTTGATGTGCAGCTGAAACTCACGGGCAGCTGCTCTCCAAATGTGCTGAACATGATCAGGAGCCCTGCAGGGGAAGGAGAGGGCCCAGGCTGGCTGCTCCAGTTAAGCCAGTGCTGTTTCCAGGAGGGGACTGAGCTGTCACTTCAGCAGTGGCAGAGGTGAAGAGTTAGGAAGTCACTGATATTTTCTAGGGTAATGTGTGTTCAGATTTGGAGCACAGGCCTGTAGCTTCTTGTGACAGGCTGTATGATCTGTGGGCTGCATGTGAATTTTCAGAGCCCGAACAAAATATCTGTTGGTCTTGGTAGAAACTTGTTCATGAACTCCTAAGCAGGAACACAGCCTTTGTTTTAAGTAGCCAATGATTAGTTTTTAGTGCCTTGTTGAGTGATAAACACAACTGGGAGGTGCAGTCATTTCCTCTTGACTCTTTGGTTCATGTCTTTCGAAAGAAAATCTGTTACGCTCTTGCGGAAGATTTTCTTCCCTGTGAGGGAGGGGAGGCCCTGGCACAGGTTGCCCAGAGAAGCTGTGGCTGCCCCTGGATCCCTGGAACTGTCCAAGGCCAGGTTGGACTTGGAGCACCCTGGGATAGTGGAAGGTGTTCCTGCACATAGCAGGATGTGAAATGGGATGAGCTTTGAGGTCCCTTCCCACCCAAACCATCCTGTGATTCAACAATTCTCTTTATCCTGAAAAAACACTTGATCTTTTCCGCTCTTCAAGTCAATACTGATACTTAATTAGGGAATCAATTGAGAGCCTCTTGATGAAAACCTCGTCAGGGGATAGGAAGAATCAACTCTAACTTGAAGGGTTTTAGGCAGATGTTGCTGCCTGTAGTGCAGCAGTGCTGCCTGTGAGGGGTTTTGCCTTGGCAGGCCCCGCTTGCTGTCCCTGCTCCTGCAGCCCTGGAGCAGGGCGTGGGCTCTCCCTCCCCACCCTGGGCGCCCACAGCTTGCTCCCTGCTCCTCCTCCCTGGAGCACGGAAAGCCAGCATGTCCCTGCTTGTTAGTGAGCTGGAGAACCTTGAGAGGGATGGTGGCTGGCAGAGGGCTGCTCTGCCAGGAAAATTCATCCCACCTGGGCTTGAGGAATGCCCAGACAGGAGCAGAGCAGGTTGCACAGATTCTCCAGCAGTGGCAGCCAGTGCCTGTTTTGCTCCATGACTTTTTGATGGCACAAAGTAGAGAAGGATTTCAGCCTTGGTTTGTGTAACTCTTGCAAGGGGGTAATGTACTTAAGAAATGCTTCGTGCAAAACCAGCTTGTCAAATTCCTGGTGCTGAGGGAATTCCCTGTCTGGCCCTGGAGAACAGGGAGGAGACCGGAGCTGCTCTTGCAAGTTGTCTTGAATGTCTGGTGTTTCGGTGCAGCTCAGCTGTGTGGGTTTTCCTTTCTGCGTGGGTTTGACTACAAGTCTTGTGTGGGTTTAACTAAAGTCTCTGCATGTTTTGGTTCTGTTCTGTAGCTAAAACAACTCCAGGCTTTCTCTCCCACTGGGATTGTGACTGTTCTCTGTAACCTGGAGAAACACTCGTTGATGTCTTGCATTTCCAAAATCTGGCTTAATGCTCCTGGAGAGACGCCTGCTTGCTTGAGAGCCGATGGGTTTGGAATTTCTGCCATGATATCCGTACCTGTACAGCTTTTTCCTTCTGAAAAGGATGCTTCTCAAACGGGTGTGCTTTCATGTTTGGATCCACTGAAGCTGTTGTTGGACTAGGAGGAGTGCTGGAAATGGTCTCTTCCCAAAACCATGGCTCTGGTGTGGCATGCTGCTGCTGTGTGTACTGGGAGTTCCTTTGGTGCTGGAGGGGATGGGATCAGCTTGTAGAGGGTGTCCTGGCCTGAGATCTGAGCTTCAGAACCCTTAAAAGCTGTGGTTCCAAAGGTGGGTGGTGCTCTGGTAAGTTCAGGTGTCATCTCAGCATGTCCACCTACGTGGCTGACCTGGGCTGGGTCAGGGTACGGTACCCACTGGATTTATGGAAAGTTCAGGAAAGCTGGGTTTTGTCATGGCTCATCTGCACCTTACAGGAGGAAGCTCTTGCCTCTGTTTCCTGACAGCAGGTTGTACCTGGTCCCAAATAAGTTATTCTGCCCTGAGATGGTTTTGTCTTAAGCAGGTCTCACCAGCATTGTAAGCTTCACCTTGTAAAGGTGATTTTACATTTCCCTTCAGGTGCTCAGTTATGGACTTTGGGCACCTGGGACAGGAACTCACCTATTGGTGTCTGACATATTTATGTGCCAGGTGTCATCTCCTGCCCTTCTAACAGTGGCCATGGTACCTGTTCTTCCTTGCCACCAAATCCCCCCGGCAGGTGACTTCCCTGAGGGCACTACTCCAACTGCACTTTCATTACTGCAGATCTGTAATAAATGTCTGAACATAGGTCATTGGAATGCTGGTAGCACTACCTGCAGGTTTCCAGTTCCTCAGGCAGCAACATTGATTTCACACCTTGCAAGGCTTACTGCGGGCTGTGTCTCATCCCTCCTCTCCTCTTCCTTCTCCCAGTGGGATTGCTTGGCAGAACCAGCTCCTTCGAAGCCGGGCTGTCACCTCCATCTCTGTGCACGTGGCAGGACGTGCGTGTGCCTCTGTCACTTGAGAGGGAGCTCAGATGTGGGGCCTCAGCACAGCTGTCTAATTGCTGGTTAAAGGAGTCCCTCCAACACTCCTGATTGCTTGAGTGTGCTGGGAAGTGCTTTCATCTCCACACAACTTTTTGATCTTCCCAGTAAACAACAAAGTTAGTCAGTTAGTTATTTTAGCTACACAAATCTCTGGTGAAAGCAAAGGTGACTCCTGTCTAGTTCTTTAGGATTTGTGCTTCCTGTTGGTCTGTCCGGGACAGTGTGGACCAGGAATGTGAGTTCTCTGGGAAGTCTGCTGCTTCTCATTCTGTTTCAGTGAGCAGAAATGCTGTGTGTTCCATCAAAGGGGCTCAGAAACTCCACCTGCAACAGCATTGGACTGGCAGTGTCCGCTCAGCTGAGGTGGCCATGTGCCTCAGGGATGTGTCCCCAGCCACAGGGATGTGTCCCAGTGTGCTTAAGATCTTGACCCAGCCAGAGAACAGGAGATGGAGCTGCCTGGGTTTGGGTCATTCTGGAATGACAGAATGGATTGGGTTGGAAGGAACATTTAAGTTCATCTTATTCCACGGCCTGCCATGGGCAGGGACACCTTCCACTGTCTCAGGTTGTTCCAAGCTCCAGCCCAACCATGGACTGTGTCAGAGAGCAACATCAGGATTTACAGCAAAAGAGCTGAGGGTGCAGCAGAGCTCAGCCAGCAGCTGCAGCAGCAGCCCCACAAGCTCCAGGGTGCCAAACCACAGCGCTGACAGTGCTTGTGTCACCTCTGGCAGCAGCTGGGTGACAACACCTGCGCTTGCTCAGAGCAGGACATCTCACACCACCTCTGTTGCCTGCTCATTCTGCCTCTCGCCTGCCTGCAGGGTTAGGAGCTCTTTCAAAGCTGGTGGCCACTGTCAGATGCTCTGAGGATCATAAGCAGACCTCATCCAGCAGGAATCTCGCCTGGCTGCAGGGCTTTTAATGGGGTTCAGAGCAGCTCTGACACACTGGGAAATGGGATCCCCACCTCAGGCCCTGTGCTGGCAGCCAGGCCCAACAGCAAGACTGAGGCAGCCTGTGGAGCACAGACTTTGTGGTTGTCACCTCACAGCAGGGCTGTGTTAATTTGGGTTGTCAGGGGTCTCTCATTGCCCCAAGGACAGCAGTGCCAGCACCTCTCTGCACTTCTGCTCCAGTCACACATCACCTGCAGCACAACTTTTCCCCAAAACCCAGATCCAGTTTACCCTGTTCTGATCATGTCGACCTCCTTTTGTCCTCAGCAGCAGGCTCAGGCAGCACCAGTGGGGACACCCAGAAATTATAGCCTAAAGGGGCTCCAGGAGATGTGGGGAGGGACTGGGGACAAGGCAGGGAGGGACAGGACACAGGGAATGGCTCCCAGTGCCAGAGGGCAGGGCTGGATGGGATCTTGGGCAGGAATTGTTCCCTGGCAGGGTGGGCAGCCCTGGCACAGGGTGCCCAGAGCAGCTGTGGCTGCCCCTGCATCCCTGGCAGTGCCCAAGGCCAGGCTGGACATTGGGGCTGGGAGCAGCCTGGGACAGTGGGAGGTGTCCCTGCCATGGCAGGGGTGGCACTGGTGGCACTGGATGGGCTTTGATGTCCCTTCCAACCCAAACCATTCTGGGGTTCTGTGAACCTTCTTGGAGAATACAATAAACTGACAAATCCAAACAAGTCTCACAGCCTCCGATGCTGCCTTGGGAGATGCCAGTGTTTTGGGTAGCAAGAAATTTTAATTCTAGGTGTGTTGTGTGATATTCTTCCAGTTGTTTCCACATTTTCAAAGGCACATGATTCATGTTTCTCAAGCTTTTTCTGTGAGTTCAATTAGACTGTTGCAGTATCAAGAGCAGCTAAAAAAGGTGATAAAAATTCCTGATAAATGTGATGCTTTGGGGCAGTATCATAACAATGGGCCTTTATTTCAAGGTTTTTCCCTGCTGATGAACTTGAGAGCTCTGCCACTCATCTTCTCACTTGCTGGAGAACTTAGAGCTTGTGTGGAAACATCTGGTGTTCCAATACTTGACCTCCAAGAGCTGGGAGCTGGAGGATCTCTCACGGACACACTGTGCCATTACCCTGATGTGTAGGAATTGCCTTACAGACTCCTAGAACTTGGTGTAAACCAAAGATCAGAACCTGCTGCCATGCTTTTTATTGATGCTGAGGGCTTAATTAGTGAAAGGTTTTCCTGATGTGTGAGTTGCTGTTCAGGAACTGGGAACATCCCCAGTGATGTGGCAGCTGTTGGTTAACACCTGTTGAGTGTATTGAGTGCTGGAGCCTGGCAGGGAACATCCTGCAGGAGCCCTGGACACGGCACTGTCCTGGAGCCTGTGGAGGGAACAGGTGTGTCCTTAATGAGCCATTCCCTGTTGGAAATGTCACCCAGCCAGGGCTGGCTCACAGCCTGTCCCCAGCCCTTTGTCAGCAGGAATGATGCGAGGTCACGTGTGGGGTGACAGTGCTGCTGCCTCCCTGATGGCAGCGTGTGCTTGGTGCCAGCAGTGACAGCACTCTCTGCTCTGGGCAGCCTGGCTTGGGACACTCTCAGAAATAATGGGATTGTTTTGTGTTTGGAAGGACACAAACAGGTTTTCCAGCAGTAAATCGTCACCTGCGGCCTTTTGGAGCAACCTGGCCCAGGGGAAAGTGTCCCTGCACACAGGGGTTGAGCTGTAAGATCCTTCCCAACCCAAACCATTCTGGGATTCAGTGATTCCATGACAGTGAATTGAGTGGCTGGATCCTTTAATGACCTCCCCAACACAGCAGCTCCTCTTTGGTAAAGCTGATGCTTTTCTGAATGAATTCACTTCCCTTCATTTATGTATTATCTGTCTTGTCCATCTGCTGAGTATAAATTAGCCAGGATAAGTGTTAACTTGAATTTTATTTTTATGTAATTTGAGGGCAAAATTACCATTGCAGCAAGCAGTGACAAATTCTGTGTTTCATAAATAGCAGTCTGTGTGAAAGCAGATTCATGCACCGTATTTATTTTCTAGCTAAGAAGTACAGCTTAAGTAGGGTGAGACATGCATGAAAACTGATTTAATTGGCTGTAATTGAACTTGAACATATTTAATTCATGTCCTTGGTGGTTTAGAGTAGAATTCCAATTGCAGACTGGGTTGTCTGGAGTCCAGACTTTTCCCTGCTGTGATTTTGGGAGTGGGACCTGATGGGCTCCTGACAATGGGATTCATGAGGAGATGCAGCTGCTTCATGTGATGGCCTCCCTAAAAATAGGGACTGGTAAAGGTGCCTGGAGCAGAGTTAATTGAGTATATTGGAAAATGAAAGATATAATGGCAAGGAATTAAATCAGCCCTCAGACCTGGAATTAACTGACACTGAGCAGAGGTTACTGCTACACGGGAACAGCTCTGAAGGAAGTTCTATTTCTTGCTAGAGCTTCATTTCCTTTTTTTCCCTCTTAGTACCTTATGAATAAAAACCTTATTGTCTCTCTTGTCTCTTGGTATGCATAAAAAATCACTAAAATAGTTCCTTTGTTCATTTTCTTTTGTTTTGTTTGTGGGAGCCTTGTATAAGGTTTAGCTGCTGGAATAACAAAATGATCAAATTTCTTTTTTCTGGAAGAAATAACTGCTTGTGTTGAAGCTGTGGTCTCAGGGACCTTAGTGACAGTGTAGGTGGTGTCAGCAGGAACCTGGAGCCTTCTTTCTGCACAGAGATTGTTTTTTATACAGATATTTGAACTGTACTTTTATGTGACTTCTGAAACTCCTTCCCTGGGGCAGTGTGGGTAAGTCAGACCACTCTGGACAAAAATTGCACTGATGTTTGTGAGCTGAGAGCAGCTGGGGAGGAGAGGATGAGGAGGTTCCATAAGTGGGTCTGGCCTCAGAAATGGCCTCAGTCCCTGTCTGTGACCAGTTACTGCCCCACAGTGATTGTGCACACAGATATTTCCACGGGGGATGGTGCCAGACTGTGCTCAGTGGTGCCAGTGACAGGACGAGGAGCAATGGGCATGACCTGGAACACGAGGAGTTCCTCCCCCACGTGGGGCAGATCTTCTGTCCATGGAGGGTGAGCCCTGGCACAGCTGCCCAGGGAGGATGTGGAGTCTCCTTCTCGGGAGATGCTTCAAACCCACCTGTTCCAGGTGACCCTGGCCTGGTCGGACTGGGGGATCTCCAGAGGTCCCTTCCTGCCCCAGCAGTTCTGGAATCCTCTCCAAACCTCAGGTGTTGTCTGGGATCCCAGTGTTGGTCTGCATGGCTGGGATGCCAGGTATGCTCACTGCTCCCACAGCTTGTGGCAGCTGTGCCTTGAACACAGCTGCTGAGTGCATGCAGAAGTTAAGCATGTTGGATTCTGAGCTGTTGGAAGTGGCTGTCACAGTGCTTGGGAAATTCTGCATTTTATGGCAAATGCTCCATTTTANAACACGAGGAGTTCCTCCCCCACGTGGGGCAGATCTTCTGTCCATGGAGGGTGAGCCCTGGCACAGCTGCCCAGGGAGGATGTGGAGTCTCCTTCTCTGGAGATGCTTCAAACCCACCTGTTCCAGGTGACCCTGGTCGGACGGGGGGATCTCCAGAGGTCCCTTCCTGCCCCAGCAGTTCTGGAATCCTCTCCAAACCTCAGGTGTTGTCTGGGATCCCAGTGTTGGTCTGCATGGCTGGGATGCCAGGTATGCTCACTGCTCCCACAGCTTGTGGCAGCTGTGCCTTGAACACAGCTGCTGAGTGCATGCAGAAGTTAAGCATGTTGGATTCTGAGCTGTTGGAAGTGGCTGTCACAGTGCTTGGGAAATTCTGCATTTTATGGCAAATGCTCCATTTTATGGCAAATGCTCCATTTTATGGCAAATGCTCCTGGGCCCAGTTATCTCCCGAACTTTGCCCAGGCGCTGATATGGAGAGTGCTGGCTCAGGAATCAAACCACCAGATGAAAACTGTGCCACGAAGCCTTGGCCCACTGGCTGAGGCTCTGCTCCTGGGGACTGCCCTGGCCATCAGGTGACTGCTGTGGGCCGTGGCTGTGGGCACTGCTCAGCATTCCCTGGAGTGTTCCCAGCACAGCTGCAGCAGCCGGAGCTCGCCCAGGTCCCCTGCCCTGTCTTTGGCAGAGTGGGAGAACCACGTTGGCCCCTGGTGCTGCCTCAGCCTCCAGCCCAGCTGAAGTCACCAAGGGTGTGTTTGTTAACCCCCCAAATTAGCATTGGCAGGGGCTGCCCAGGGAGGTTTGGGGTCCCCATCCCTGGAGATTTCCATGGAAGTCTTGGACATGGCACTCAGTGCCCGGGGCTGGTGACAAGGTGGGCACTGGGCACAGTTGGACTCGATGATCCTGGACTGCTTTTCCAACCCAAATGATTCTGTGGGAGCTGAGTTTCTCAGATGTAGCTACATGTGTTGTCCCTTCCTGTGAACCCAGAGGAGGATGTGATGCCTCTCAAGAAACAGGTTGGTTTGAGCTGTTGGGGATTTAACTTCAGTCCCTTGAGTCCCCTTTCCCTCCAGCCCCCCAGGCAGCCACCTCTAACTGATGGTTTTAAGCTCACACACCTTAGTTCCTCCCTTGGAGGAGCTGTCACCTTCACTTGACAGAAAAGTTGAAATTTATTTGCAAAGATTAGTACCAAATTCATGACTAGCAGTTTGTGTCCAGGTCAGTATTTAAATACCTGCAGCAGGTGGAGTGAGGGACCTGGAACTTGAGGTCGATGTGGAGCTCTTGGGAAGGCCCTGTGTGTCATCACTGAATGAGGAAGAGACATTTGGAAATCCCTCCCAGGCAGGGCCATGGGATGGGCCCTCAGCTCCCTGTCTGCTGTGTGGTACCAGGGCCTTTCCCACCTCCTGATTATTTGGATTTTAACTCCAGGTGTGGGTTTGAACAGCACATCTCATTGTAATCCATGTAATCCATGTCCAACATGACCAGTGCTGCTTGAGGAGCAGCAGCTCCAGGGAATCCCTGATGTATTGATACTCTGCTTCCTTACAGCCCTGTCGCTTCCCAGACCTAAATGTGTGGATAGAATCTGTATTTTTTAGAAGAAAAAAGTCATATTCAGCTGATAAAAGGATTTACATATGCAAATATCCAGTGTGTAGTAGCAAGGTAATGGACTTCTCCTTGTTGGAGGAGATAAGGTGGACCAAAGGCGATCTCAAGGATTGTTCCTGGAAGGGATTAATATTTTAGTTTAAGTGATGAGCAGTGGAGAGGTGGAAGGTCCCCAGTGCCATGGAGGTGCTGTGTGGGGAACACGCAGCTCCCACCACCTCTGTCTCCTTGGTCACTTCATCTTTTTAATATTTTCTAATATTGACACCAAGTGCTCTTAAAGAATTCCTCCAGCATTCTTGCCTTTTGCAGTGACTTACCTCAGGTGTTCATTTGTGATTTTTAATACAAATCTCAAAAACAGTCACGGAGAAGGTTTCAGGTGAGACCTGCAGTGAGGCAGTTTTGGTGCCCTGCATTTGCTGTGCATCCCTGAAAGGACCAATGCAGAGATCTCACCTGCTCACAGCTCCTTTGCTGCTTTGATGGCAACAGGAGCACTCCCAGTTAGGAATTTGCAGTTAGGGAGATCTCCATCACTCCTGGAGTTGTGAATCCTGCAGTTGGGAATGCTGTTCATCTCTGCATTGGTTGGTGCTGTAAGGGCAGTATGAGATGGGTTTGGGAAGCTCCAGTGGCAGGAGGATCCCCAAATTCTTCCAGCAGTGGAGATGTGGATGAATTCCCAGCAAGTGGCCGTTCCCATTCACCAGGTCAGGCTGGATAACAACAGCCTGCTATTGTCTGGGGGGGATTAAGCCTGGGATTTGGGGGGATAGAAGGCAGAGTACTGGGTTTGTCACCAAAATGAATATTCAGCGAGCCCTGGTGGGCTGGTCAGGGCTGGTTTGCATGAATCAGATCTCCCTGTACCCTGCTGGGGATGTGTGACAGCGACTGAGGCACATGGATGCATCCAGGAGGGGAATGTAGGTCACCCCGAGGAGCTGCTGTCTCACAGGACTGTCATCTGCTTCGTTAAGAATAGATTAATTGGGAGGAGATGATCTGGCACCGGTGCTGCTGGTCCTGTCCCGTGTCCTGCCTTACATCACCAGCTTTGGAATTTCTCTGGACTGGTGTGGGACTGGGGAAACTCGGCCTGGAAGGGCAGTTTTATAAAGTACTGAGAAATGGGGGACTCAGGATAGAGCCAGGGGTCACTAAGAGGGGCTGGTAGAGCTTGAGCAGCCTCTTGGAAACAAAATGCACTTGGGTTTAAGAATCTCTGGTTTAGCAAATTTGGTGTTAAAAGCTGAAGTGCTTCATTTGGATTTTGGGAATCTACTGCATTCCTAAAAATAGATGCTAGAATTAAATAAGTTGGTTTTTTTTTTAAGATACACATGCTTATGCTAGCAAATATCAGTGGATAAGAGTCTTTAAGTTATCTTTACAGAGTGAGGTCTAGTCATAATTCCAGTTTTGATACCTGCCCTACAGAATACCAACTTTCAGGCTGCTGCAGGTCCTGTGGATCCCCAGCAGTTGGGTACAGCTATTTCCATGGGAGTTTCTCTATGTTTTTTTTTTGCTATGAATGTTACCCAGAAAAGCAGTTTTGTGTAGCTGTTGCTGTCGTGGTGTGGATGGATGGAGGCTGCTGACCTTGGGGTAAAGCAGGGGATGTTTACCCAGGTGATAGTTCACGGGGAAAAGCAAAGGGTGCAAGGGGTGCTTTGGTGAGTGGGTGATGAGAGAGCTTTTGGGAAAAGGAGAGGCCTTTGGGTGTTGGACTGAGGATGGGAGGCTTGGCTCCAGGGACTGGATCTAGGGGAAAATGCTGTTAACACTGATCATGTCATCAGTTGTGGCTGGTGGAATTAAAGAAATTAAATCTCTTGACTCTCTTCCTGTGGTTCTGCCAAGCCCAGTTTGATCCAAACCCAGACAGGACCTTCACTGTCAGGAGGGAGTTTCTCCTACCCAGTTGTGGAGCTTTCTTAGACCACTGGAAGGGTTGGCCTTGGTGATCTTAGAGGCCTTTCCCAGTGTGGACAATTCCATGGTTCTGTTCTGTAAATGAGCTCAATGCACATTTCCCAAGGATTCAGCTAAGGTGTGTGTTACTTCACTTCATGTGAGGTGTGTGCTGACTTTATTCAGATGCAGCTTCAGGTGCTCTGTCAGTGCTGAGCTGTCATGACTTGAAACCTTGCAGAGCAGGACGAGTGAGTTCCTGCTGCAGCTCTGGTTTGCACACTCTGCACTGGGAAAAACTTCCTGCAGAGAAGGTGGAACACCTGAATTTCTGCTTTGCAAACACATAAATCCACGGTTTACTCATACCTTGAGTTCTTTGTTACGTTCCTGGTCATGGGATGTCAGAAATGATGGAACTGAAGGTGTAGAAGAGGAGAGCAAAGACAGCCAGGAGGCCATTCCAGTGTCACTGTGATGACTGAGACTCTGGGTTGTTCCCAGGGCTGCTCCTGCCTCTCCCCATAGCTGTGGGAGCCCAGGTGTGGGAAATGGATCTGTAGAGAATCCTGTAGAGGACAGACAGTCTCCTCCTGTCAAGGATCTCTTCTGTCTGTAGAGCACAGACGTTGTTGAGAGAGAAATTGAACTAGAAACAAGTTCTAAATGATGACCTTGCAAATAGACTAGGTATTTTGGAGAAATAAAACTATGAAAGATGTATTGTAGCAAGACCCATGTGGGATATTTTAATAGATGATTGCCTTAGAAACATTAACAGCATTGTGTGGCAAAAGCTGATAGGCCAAAAAAAGCTTATAATATATTGTAATTAGGAAATAGTTTGGCTTTGGATTGTGATGGCGTGAATTGTAACATTTGTACCATCTTACCCTTCTCATGAGACTGAAAGTGGAATAAAAGTCTTTAAAAATGCCTCTCAAGAGCCCTGTCTCGGGTCAGGAAAAGGGTTCTTCTGGCACCCAGGGTCTCTGGGAGTCCTGCCCTGCCCTGTTCATCTCCTGGGGCCCCTTGGCTCCCTGTGCCGAGCTCTGCTCCCACTCTGAGCTCTGTGTCCCAACAAGTCAGGCAGGTACTCCCCATCCTGCCCTTGCAGTCCTGAGTCACTGCAGCTTGGGAGGCTGTGAGGGAGCTGCCCTGTCAGTTTGTAGCACCAGCTGGAGTCCTTTGGAGAGCATTTCTCCTGCATCTGAGTAGTGTGGGAGTAGCCTGTGGTAAAGAGGGCTGGGGAAGTGCAGCGTGGCCCAGCAGATCTGCGTGTGCTGCCCGTGTGTGGTGGGGCCCTGCATTATTTATAACCAGTGTGGGCTGGTCCTAGGCCAGCAGCAGCACTTGGCTTGTCTGATCCAGGTGTTCAGGGGCTGGAGATTCCTGGTGGGTTCTCTGCTCTCTGTGGCCAGCTGGGTTGTACAGGCAGATGTTGCCAGGACACAGGGAATGGCTTCCCATGGCAAAGGACAGGGATATTGGGAAGCAATCCCAGTATTCCCCTTGGGAAGGCCCTGGCACAGGGTGCCCAGAGAAGCTGTGGCTATCCCTGGCAGTGCCCAAGGCCAGCTTGGATGAGGCTTTTGATGCCTGCAAATAGAACATGAACATTTCCACCTGGGCTGGTGGGAAATGTCCCTGCCCACGGCACACAGTGGGACAGGATGAGCTTTCACGCCCCTTCCCACCCAAACCATTCTGGGGTTGGATGAATGCTATTTTTTCTATTTCCTCGAAGAATTCATGGCCACGTGTAAGTGTAGGAAGGATCTGTGCAGGAATGGGTGCTCTCCCAGGGATGTGTGTGGGAAGCAGGGGATGTGTGTGCTGGGATGCTGTGTACACACACACAGCAGCAGGTGAGCTGCATGTGCAGGGCTCCCCCCTGAAGGAGGAGGAGCAGCTGCTGGATTTACTGAGTTACTCTGCTGTTTACTCAGGGGATTAAGTGTGTTTGAGCTCCAAGAGCAGGGTGTGTGCAGGGCTGTGGAGTTGGGGCATCCTCCTGCAAAGGCACGGGCAGAATTCGTGCTGCCTGCTGGGTTTAAACCAGGAGCACTGTGTGTTTGCATCTTGTCAGACTCAGAGCATCCACAGGCTCCTTGTTTGGGTTCCATCCCTGGGTTTTTCTTGCTGATCAGGCTGCCTTTCCCTCTTGCCACTGTCCTTCCCGTGTACCTGACCATGCTACACGTGATCAGGGCTGCACACAAGGAAGGGTTCAAATGCAATGAAGTCCCTCACTCCTGATGAATAAATGTTTTGTTAGGGAGAGTAGCCATGGCCTGAAGTGTCGATTCCTTACCTGGATCTGGAAGTTCCTGGTAGTGTTTAAAAGAAGGCAGATGGTCCCAAGCTTTCAGGTTTCCTCATCACCATCTCTCTGATAATTTCATTGTCAGGGGATGAGTTTTGAGACTTCTCCTAGTGACCCCTTTCAGGCTTTCTTCTGAGAAAGAAGAACTCCCAAAGCACTGATGGTCAGAGATCCTCCTGTAAGGGAAGTTGTTGGGATTGGGGGAGGACAGTGTGAGTTCCATCTCCCTTTGGAGCCCTGTTCTGATGCCTTGGGAAGGCTGACCTGGAACAGAGACTGGACAGAGCTAGAAAATAAAGTAGATATTTATTAAAAGGCCTTTAAGGATACACTTTGGGCAGGACAAGAGCCTGGCCAGGGCTACACCCAAGGTAGACCCAAAATGGTCACAAAATGGACCCCCAGTCATGAGGTCTCACACTTTTATAAGTTTTGTTCCATTTGCATATTGGGGTTTAATTGTCCAATTACAGCTTCAGGTTATGAATTCCCATCTTTGTTGTTTTCTCTCTTCAGCCCACCGTTGATTATGCTTTTTGGGATTGAGAACTTGTAACAGTTGTCCTTGGTCTTCAGCAGGAAAAGGATTTGTTTGTCTGCTTACTCTGTGAAGGGAAATAACACTGAATGTGAGGCTCAGAACTGCACCCCTGGGCAACACAGAATGTGAAACACATGAAAGCTGAAACTGAAGGCATCAGTTCTGGTGGTTCCTGCCCTCTGCAGTTGGGTGCTGTGCTGGCTGCCAGAGCTGGCAAAGCCTCATTGCAGGAGGAATTGCCATGAGTGCCAAGGCTTGTCCCAGCCAGCCTAAAGCTTCCCGCTCCCTCCCACATCAGCTGTGTTGGGCTCCCTAATAAAACTCAGGCCTTTCACTCAAGCCTTTGCCAAAGGATGAGGCTGGGAATAGCTGCACTTTCTCTTTCCTGAATACCTTTCTCAGAGCGCTGTGATTCCTCCAAGTGGCACTTGTTGATGGAGGCCTGTTCCTTTCTTGTCTCCCATGGGAGAGTCGACACCCCAAGGAGCTGAGAGGGGCTGCAGGAATTCAAGTTAAGCAGTGCAGTCACGGAATGGATCATGGATTGGTTTGGGTTGGGAAGGACCTTAAAGCTCAGCTCCATGCCATGGGCAGGGACACCTTCCTCTGTCCCAGGTTGCTTCAAGCCCTGTCCAGCCTGGCCTGGAACACCTCCCTACCCCTATCTAACTCAAGGAGGTGCTTTAGTAGCCACAGGAAGGTATAAACCTTGTCTTTACTGCCTCACTTTTTGGAAATCCCTGCACTGAGTGAAGAAAGTGCCTGGGCAGAAGGAAACTGCTGCTGTCTTCACTGAATTAACAACTCTCCCATTCACGGAGTGTGAAGGAATGAGGCCTCGGGACTCCCAGCAATCCCAGGAGCACAGGCTGTGCCATACCTGGAGTCAGTGTGGAGCTGGGATCCTCCAGGTGTGCTTAGAGCTTACACAGGGCCCAGCAAACAGCCCCAAAATGCCTTTATTTAAATAACAAAAATGCAAGAAAAGAGAACTGACAACAGCAGCCACAATTAACCCTGGGAGCTTTTAAATATTATTGCCTGGGAGCTTTTAAATTATGCCAACTTATTTTGGGGGTGGAAAGCTTTGTCAGGTCTTTCTAAACACAGCAATTTCATCCTGGGGTCCCCCGAGCCTTGAGAGAGATGTATTAACCTTGGTGCAGAGTCCCAAAATCCCTGGGTTTGCAAAAGACCCCCAAGACCATGGAGTCCCAGCTGTGCCCCATCCCCACCCTGTCCCCAGCCCAGAGCACTGAGTGCCACATCCAGCCCTTCCTGGGACACCTCCAGGGATGGCACTCCAGCATGGGCAGCCCCTGCCAAGGCCTGAGCACCCTTTCCAGGAGGAAATTCCTCCTGATGTCCTCCAAGCCCTCCCAGTAACAAACCTTCCAAATATGTCAAGTCCAGAGCTCAGAACTCTTTGAAGACAATGCAGCTCTTGCAAAGAAGCTTTAATGCTTCAGGTGTCATTTACTTCGAGCAGGCAGCCGTTAACCATGGTTATCAGTTAAGATAATTATTAATTATTTTGTAGGAAAGCTTCAGCAGTAAATCCACTTTCTCTTTCCAAGAAAAGCCCAGCACAAGCGCATCAGGCAAGAGCTGAGAGTTCTGCTTTTAATTAAGCTCTTAATGATCTCAGTTACTACTTAAGTCTTTGAAAACATTTCTTCTGCGAGGGATTCAGAGCTGCACAGTGTGAATGAAACCCAAACCACACTCAATATCTTTAGTGCTAACACTACGTTCCAGAGGTTTTCTAGGAACTCTTTTGTCCCTCCTTTGCCCTTCAGCACAGAACAAGGTCTCTGTTAGTTTTTCCAGGTGTTGTCCCCAGCACTAGGCTCTGGGATTTAGCTAGGGCAGCGATTTCACTTGGTGTGAGAGGTTTTGGAAGCACAAGCTCAGGCAGGAGAGGGGCAATAACAAACCCCAGGCCAGGGGCTCTTTGTGCCTGGGGCACTGGCCCAGCCTGAGGCCATTTCCCCTTGTCCTGTCCCTGTGCCCTGGGAGCAGAGCCCGACCCCCCCTGGCTGTCCCCTCCTGGCAGGGACTTGTGCAGAGCCACCAGGTCCCCCCTGAGCCTCCTTTTGTCCAGCCAGAGCCCCTTTCCCAGCTCCCTCAGCCCCTCCTGGGGCTCCATTCCCTTCCCAGCCCCGTTGCCCTGATGAACCTGAGGATTAATTTGTTGCTTTTCTTCCCCGAGCTGAGCACACGTGGTGCCGGTGCATTGTGTGCACAGCAGCAATTAATGAATTACAGACCAACTGCAGTTGTTTCTCTGCTGCTCTGGGCCTGCGTTGGGTGGGACGTGCCGAGCTGGGTGGTACAGGATGTGTCTGCAGGATGCGGTGGGATGTGCCTGCGGGGTGGCATGTGTCTGCAGGGTGGGATGTCCCTGCAGAGTGGGATGTCGCTGCAGAGTGGGATGTCCCTGCGGGATGGGATGTCCCTGAAGGGTGAAATGTCCCTGCAGGGTGGGATGTTCCTGCGGAGTGGGATGTCCCTGCAGGGTGAAATGTCCCTGCAGAGTGGGATGTCGCTGCAGAGTGGGATGTCCCTCCGGGGTGGGCGGTCCCTGCGGGCTGGGATGTCCCTGCGGGGTGGGCGGTCCCTGCGGGCTGGGATGTCCCTGCGGGGTGGGCGGTCCCTGCGGGCTGGGATGTCCCTGCGGGGTGGGCGGTCCCTGCGGGCTGGGATGTCCCTGCGGGGTGGGCGGTCCCTGCGGGCTGGGATGTCCCTGCGGGGTGGGCTGTCCCTGCGGGGTGGGATGTCCCTGCAGAGTGGGATGTCCCTCCGGGATGCCTGTCAAGCTCCAGCTCCCAGCCGTGCCCTCCTCCTGCCCTACATTCTGCTTCCTCCCGCCCAGGCCCAGCGTCCTCCCGGTGCTCAATGGGGGCTTTGTTTGGAAGGAATGCAAACAAAATTCGGGCTGTGTGAAAAGGGCCAGCTCATCATTTGTAGCTCTGCAATGGACTGGAAAATAACTTTTTCTCCCTCCCTCTCCTACCGGTGGCTTTGGGTCTGTCATTTGTCAAGAACAGTCACTTTGTGATTTAATGCCAGAGGAAGGATCTTGGCAGGGGTGTGGGAAGGTGTAAAGTTATATGGAAATGATAATGGACTTAAAGCTGTTCTGCTGATGCAGCTCCTGGCTCTTCGTTAACATCTTATATCTGAGAGAGCTGGAAACACAAATCCCTTGAGCCAAGAGCTGTGTATCCACAGGACATTCAAGTTTTCAAAGGTTTAAAGGTTTGAAAACCTTGAAAAATATCAAGGTTTAAACCTGCACAGGTACAAGTGGAGGTGTGGGCAGTATTCCCTGTGGCTGTGGGATGCAGGGGCCTGATTTCAGTGTCCAGTGTGAGCTGGCAGCCCTGGAGCTGCTCCTGGGCCGTGTTTGCCATGGCTGGGCAGAGCAGCCCCAGCGTTTGTGTGAGGGCAGGGTTTGCACTGACCATGGGATCGACTGCTGCTGCTCCTTAAAGCCTTCCCAGGCCAGGAGCCCAGAAACTCCAGAAATGCTTCTGTCCTTCCTAAAGCTGAGTTCAGGTTTGTCACACCTGGGCCCATGGAATCATTGAATCCCAGAGTGGTTTGGGTTTGAGGGACCCCAAAGCCCATCCAGTGCTACCCCTGCCATGGCAGGGACACCTCCCACTGTCCCAGGCTGCTCCCAGCCCCAGTGTCCAGCCTGGCCTTGGGCACTGCCAGGGATCCAGGGGCAGCCACAGCTGCTCTGGGCACCCTGTGCCAGGGCCTGCCCACCCTGCCAGGGAACAATTCCTGCCCCAGATGCCATCCAGCCCTGCCCTCTGGCACTGGGAAGCCATTCCCTGTGTCCTGTCCCTCCAGGCCTTGTCCCCAGTCTCTCTCCATCTTTCCTGGCAGCTCCTCCAGGCACTGCAAGGCCACAATTAGGTCACCCCAAAGCCTTCTCCTCTCCAGGCTGAACAATCCCAACTCTCTCAGCCTTTCCCTGTAGCAGAGCTGCTCCATCCCTCTGATCACCTTGGGGCCCCCTCTGGACTCTCCAGCAGCTCCAGGTCCTTGTGCTGTTGTCCCCAGGGCTGGGGCAGCTCTGCTGTGGGCTCTCCCCCTGGGCACAGGGGCAGAGGGGCAGGATCCCCCCTCCCTGCTGCCCACACTGGGGGATCAGCCCAGGGCATGGGAGCTTTGGGGCTCTCATGTCCAGCCTCTCACCCACCAACACCTCCAGGCTGCTCTAAGCAACAGGTGGAAGATTGGGAATGGGAGGGAAATGCAGAAGTCAGCTGAGACCCTTGAGGGATCTGCCTGTTGTGAGCTGTGCTGAAGGGTAGAGAACATTTCCATATCTTAATTGGGACATCTGGAATTTATAAGATTTTTGTAAGCCTGGCCGTATTCTTCCAGGTTTTGCTGTGAATTGCAGCTTGTCGTGCTGAAGGTGATAAATATCTTATCGACACTTAATGAGGGAGTAATTTCATGCTCATCTTTAATTCATGAGCTCTTTGATTATCACCCTGTGATGACGAGATGTCTGTTCTTCAGCCAGTCAGGTTTTATACCCGTTACCCTCTTCAGCTCTTTCCTGAACTGAGTTTTCCTGGAAACCTCCCCACATCTGTTTTCTGGGAAGCCTTTGTGTTCCTGCTGTTGATTGTCAGTAGCCTCACACTGGACAGGCACTACAGCCACGCAGGAGTCTCCTGTTTCCAGCCTGTTGGAACTCCTTTGGAAGTGTTTCCAGGGAAATACACTGCTATTTACAGCAACCTTTCAGTTCTGGAGGCTGAACTGGTATTATATTGGAATGGGAGCTGAGTGTAACATGGGATTAGAGATTTATTTTATCCCCAGATACTGTTGGCTAAATCCCTCACAGTGCAGAGAAGAGTTAATTTCCTTGGCTGAGTTAATAATTTACTTTATCTTAACACATAAAAAGTGGCTCTCAATCATTCAGCTGCAGCTGGGCACAGCCCAGAAGTAACTGTCACCATATAAAATATGTAATTTCTCATGTCTGGTGTTCATTTGTTTGGCTGTGTTACTGAGGACATGACATGGCAGCAAACAACTCCCTGAAATGCTGAAAAAGCAGGGTTGGGTGGATTTGGGGCAGTTTTGTATCTTGGCAATCAGTTCAGCAGGTTTACATCCAGTCACATTTGTGTGATAGTTAATCCATTGATTCATCAATGTAACCTCATGTGAGGGATGCAGCAGTGCTGGGCTGACAGAAAAACAAAGAGCACTGCCCTGAGATGGGCAGGAGGTCCCAGGCTGCCATCCTGGGATTAATGCACAGCCTTGGCCTCAAGTCACTGCAGGGCTGGAAATCCCAGAATCCCAGCATTGTTCGGGTTGGAAAAGCCCTCCAGGATCACCCAGTCCCAGCTGTGCCTGATGGCCACCCTGTCCCCAGAGCACTGAGTGCCACGTCCAGCCCTTCCTGGGACAATTCCAGGGATGCCCTTCCAGTGCCCAGCCCACAGCTGGCACATTTTGGGTTGGGCCGTGTCCAGCTCTCAGCCCAAGAAGTTCTGAGTGCTGGGTGTTGGCTAAAAGGAGTTCAAAGCAGAGCTCCCGTGCAAACTTCTTATGTAACAGTGCATTTCATAAATTCTGTTTCATCTTTCTTGGTATAAAGTGACCTTGTCGATTTGGGAGGGAAGTTTGGGATTGCAGCTGCTGCCTTTTAAAAAGTCTAAATATAAACAGGTTTTTGGAAAGCATGAGGAATGATCAGTGGTGTTCTGTGATTGGAATTGAAAGTCAGAACAGTGGCATCTAATTAGTGTCAGAGCATGGTTTGGAGTGTTCCTGCTGCTCTGGTGTAGCCTCTGCTGTAATTCTTGTAGGCAGCTTTGGGAAGAGAAGGTTGAATCCTGGGGCAGCTCTGGGCCCCTCCTGACAAGAGAGACCTGCAGGGGCTGGAGCGTGTCCAGGGAAGGGAACGGGGCTGGGAAGGGAATGGAGCCCCAGGAGGGGCTGAGGGAGCTGGGAAAGGGGCTCTGGCTGGACAAAAGGAGGCTCAGGGGGGACCTGGTGGCTCTGCACAAGTCCCTGCCAGGAGGGGACAGCCAGGGGGGGTCGGGCTCTGCTCCCAGGGAACAGGGACAGGACAAGAGGAAATGGCCTCAGGCTGGGCCAGGGCAGGCTCAGGTTGGATTTTGGGAACAATTATTTCATGGAAAAGGCTGTCCAGCCCTGGCACAGCTGCCCAGGGCAGTGGTGGAATCCCCATCCCTGGAGGGGTTTAAGAGCTGTGTGGATGTGGCACTTGGGGACTTTCTGTATTAGTTGGTATTCAAACCATTTTTCGTGGCCTGTGGGGATGGGCTGTGCCTGGCTGAGGTCTCAGAGTCTTGGTGACACTTCTGCCAAGGCCTGGCTTTGGCTGTCCCATACCCAAGGCTGAAGCAGGGAGGGGTCTGGACAAGGAGACTGAGCTCTGATAATTCTCCTTTTCTTGCTGGTTAAAGCTTTGGGTGGCTTGAGCTGTTGTGCATCCCTGTGGAATGTCAGGGTGTCTGTAAAGCCTGTGTGTGCTGGAGAGGTGGGGCAGGGCAGCCCATGGCTCCCTGGAGCAGCTCCCCAGGGAATGAAGCTGCCAGAGCTCCAGGAGCCTCTGGACAACGCTCTCAGGCACAGGGGGGACTGCTGGGGTGTCCTGGGCAGGGCCAGGAGTTGGACTGGGTGATCCCTATGGGTCCTTCCCACTCAGGGCATTCCAGTGCAGACCCCTGAGGCCCTGGCCCTGCTGCTGTCCCAGCTCCTTTCCCATTTCAGTGTTCTGGACACATCCCTGGTTCACCTGGCAGTTCAGGGAAAGAAGGAAAAAGCTGCTGTTGTGTCTCAGCTATTTGGAGTTGACGTGGAATTGATTTTTTTTAAACAAATAAACACTAATTACTTATTTATGTGTTTGTTTATTTTAGGGATAGACTTCAAGATTAAAACTGTTGAATTGCAAGGAAAGAAGATCAAGCTCCAGATCTGGTGAGTAACATAGAGCTTCCTTCAGCAGCAGGTGTTCCTGGGGAGGGTTTGCTGTGCCTGAGTTGTGTTCAGGGATGCAGGTTTGCAGCTGTGTTCTGTGTTTGCACAGTGCTAACACTCCACGTGTGTCTGGAGCAGGAGCAGTGTTTGTATCACTGGGCCTGGCTGCTGGCAAACCTCCTGTTGGGGGGAGAACATCCTCACAGGCTGTGATTTAGTGGGAAGTGGTTTAAAACTGGAATTTTTAAATTAGGAGTTGCCTCCAGTCCGTGACTATAAATTGACTCGTAGCCTTGCTTTGTGTCAGCAAGAAAATGCAATCCAGGGCTGCACTTGGGCTGGAATTTTCCATGCTCAGCTGTGGAGAGGTTCTCAGCTGGCTGGCACACGGCTCTCTGTGGGAATGTCTGACAAGAGGCAAAGCCTCAGCTTCTTCCTTGGAGCTTCTGTGCTTTTAACCAGAGGCTTTTCACCAGGTCAGGCCAGGAGAGCCAGTGGCTTTTCCTGGCCCGTGGTCTGGCTGGGCTTCCTGCTCACATCTGCATTCTGCAGCTTCACTGAAGAGCTCTGAGCTGGCATTTGTCCCTTTTGTCCCACTCATAACAATGGCTTTAGAACATTGGTGTCTGTGGATGCAGGTGGGTGGGTTCCACTTCGGTGGGGCACTGGTCTTTCCAGTCATTCCAGGATAATCATGGGTGATGATCCTTCCTAACCAGGGCAGCTGGAGTCCTCTTGGCACCAGCACCCTGAGGGAGTGTTGGAGCTGACAGGGAGTAGGTTTGGTTGGGATCTGGGGCAGGAATTGTTCCCTGGCAGGGTGGGCAGGCCCTGGCACAGCTGTGGCTGCCCCTGGATCCCTGGCAGTGCCCAAGGCCAGGCTGGATGAGACTTGGAAGAACCTGGGGCAGTGGGAGGTGTCCCTGCCCATGGCAGGGGTGGAACAGGGTGAGCTTTGAGGTCTCTTCCAACCCCAACCATTCCATGACTCTACCATTAAACTTGAAAAGAAAATCATCATGAAACATAAAAATGGGAAATACGGAAAAATGAGGATATTTAATGCATGTATAAAGAGCAAGATGTAATGAAGCTGTACAGATTGTGGAGTTTAGTGCCTTAGGGAAGTGGAGCTGGGTGAGCTGAGATTTACACAGTGGCAACTTTGAAATGTCACAAAATTGGGAAGTTGTGGCCTGAATCTGCTGCTTGTTTCTGCCAGGTTCAGATTGCACATTTGAAATGAAACTTGGAAAGCACAAAATGAAGCTCTTACAGGAAAAAAAAATCAAATAAATAGAATCTCTGCATTGTGTTTCCAACTTTTCCTGTGGCAGGAGTTTTGCCCAGCAGTGGCTCAGTGTCTTGTGGAGGTGTTTTGTGCAGAGCATCTTTATTTCCCCACTGCTTCCTGCCTTTGAACTCACTCCACACTTGCAGAAGCTGTGCAACATTCCCAGAACAATCCAAGGCAGCAGCTGAGTGAGCAGGGGGTGGATTTAGAGCAACATTTCCTGTGTAAACCTGAGGCTGCTCTGGGGGCTTTCCCTGCTCCAGAGTATGGATCTGCAGCTGGTCTTAGTAAACCTCCTGAGATTCCCATGGGCCACTTCTGGAGCTCATCCAAGTCCCTCTGGATGGCCCTGTCCTTCAGGTGTGACAACCACAGCACACAGCAGGACAGCTCCTTACCTCTTCCTGGGTATGGAAAAAGTGCCCTTGTGACAGTCTCACAGCCATGCCCTGATCTCTGAAATTTATATTTAGGACTGCAGCAAGAACACAAAGGTCAGGCTGAATTAAACCTGCCTGGGGTGAGAAGCAACTCGATACTCAGTAGCTGGTAGAGCTGGGGGTGCTGCTCTGTGAGGATCAGGATTAGAGCACTCTCCTGCTGCTCCAAATGGAAATGTGCCTGCCACGAGCTGGATGGGACACAGCCCTGGACTGGCCTTGCAAAGGAATGAGCTGATCCAGGGCAGATCCATCAGGAGAACCACTGTGTGTCAGGTTCTGGGTGGAAACATGTCCAGGAGCTGAGGGTCTCCTTGGCTGGGTTGTTGTCCAGCTCCTCTTTGGGAGAATTGCTGCTGGGACAGTCACTAATGATGGGCCTGGTCCAGGATCTGGGAGAAAGGAATTAGTACACATTTGGGAGTGGAAAAAAGGGAAAAGGGTGGGATCTGGAGGGGTTTGCAGTGCTGAGTGTCTGGAAGAATGTTAACACTGTCATGATGCAGAGAAGGAATGAAGCATCAGAGTGAGAGATCCAGGAAAAGATGGTGCTGGCTTTGGGAAAACGCTGAAGGACTTCAAAGGGACAGGACAGTAGAGCTAAAAATTGAGTGTGACATCACACATTCAGGAACTCAGGTAGAGTTGCTTTGAAATGGAAACCAAAAGGCTTTGGCATCCTCGAGTTCCCAGAACTCATTAACATAGTGGAGCCATTGAGAAATGAAATGGGATTTTCCTGATGGTGTGGGCAGGAAGTGAGAGTGGCACACACAGAGCCCAGGTGTGATCAGCACTGCATGGGGAGAAAGGGACTGGCTGAGGAAGAACAACTGGAAAGATGAGGGTTCTTCAGGATGTCAGAGCACACCTTTAAAATCCTGGATATCTGAACAGGTAGGGAGGGTCTGATAGAACTTGCTGCCATTCTCCAACACCAGAACATCAATTCTGGCCTGAGGCTGGAAAGTGGCACGTGGAAAACACCAGGAAATGAAGTTTTGCTGGGAAACTCCTGGTGGGGTGTAGTGGTAGCTGCAGGTGTCCATGGATGGGTTCACAAGGGATTTCACAAGAGCACAGTCAGGTTTGGACTTCTGCATCCACAGAGGGGATCCCTGGTTCCAGAATTCCTTCACCACTGGGAAATGGAAGCTGGAAAGCCTCTGAGCTCCCCAGGTACAGCTCTGAGGTGCTTGTTAGGAGGCACAAAAAGCTGGGCTGAATTTGTCATCCAGGCAAAGCACAGGCTCAAAGGAATGTAACTGTCAGCTAAAAATCTTAATTTTTTCTTTTTTTCCTACTTAGCTGCTCCTCCAGCTCTCCTATCTTTAATGACATTTGTGTGTCAGCCTGTTTTCCTACAGTCTTCCTGACTGATTCCAAATTCTAGGAACAGCTTCACGTTTTTAGTGTGCAGCTCCTAGCTGTGTGGAGGACTACAAAAGAACATTTTTCTCTCAGTGCATCTCTGCTGGCAAGACATTCACATGGCCAGAGAAGCGTCCTCAGGATCTTGGTTAATTCAGCAATGAGCTCGTGTCAAAACGAATCCCCTGGATGATTATCCTGGAATGGCTGTGCAGGTGAGGCCATCCTGAGCCATTCCAGGTGTGGGAATTCCCTGGGATCAGCAGGTTGTGGTGTTCAGAGAGCGTGGTGGTGACCAGCCAGAGCTGCACACAGCTCCACTCCCCAGCTGCCATCAGCCTCATTCATTTCTGCAATTACCCCAAGAATGCCTAGAGGTTAATGCTGTTTGCTGAGGCCTTTTGAGACTCGAGGTAGAGAATCTTCCTCTGGCATGGCAGTCCTGTAAAACTGGATAATTCTCTCGTTATGGATTTTCTTTTTCCTGGCTGAGTATGATTCAGAAAAGCTGAGATTTGCCAGTCATGAAGTACCTGACAGAGCCCAGAATCCCAGGATCACTGAGGTGGGAAAATCCCTCAGTGATTTCCGTGGGCTGTGTCCCATGCCCACCTTGTCCCCAGCCCAGGGCACTGAGTGTCACATCCAGCCCTTCCTTGGACACCTCCAGGGATGGGCACTCCAAACCTCCCTGGGCAGCCCCTGCCAAGGCCTGAGCACCCTTTCCATGGATCCAGCCTGTCCAGATCCCGCTGCAGAGCCATCCTGCCCTCCAGCACATCCTCACCATCCATGGGCTGACTGAGGATACCCTGGAGGTGTTGGACAGGGCTAAGCCAGCCCTGAGCCCACTGGGGCCCATCCCAGCTGGATGTGCCTCTATCCCAGCTGGATGTGTCTCTATCCCAGCTGGATGTGTCTCCATCCCAGCTGGATGTGCCTCCATCCCAGCTGGCTGTGCCTCCATCCCAGCTGGATGTGCCTCCATCCCAGCTGGATGTGTCTCTATCCCAGCTGGATGTGCCTCTATCCCAGCTGGCTGTGCCTCCATCCCAGCTGGATGTGTCTCTATCCCAGCTGGATGTGTCTCTATCCCAGCTGGATGTGTCTCCATCCCAGCTGGATGTGCCTCCATCCCAGCTGGATGTGTCTCTATCCCAGCTGGATGTGTCTCCATCCCAGCTGGATGTGCCTCTATCCCAGCTCTATCCCAGCTCTCCCTGGGCCCACCTTGATCCCAGCCAGGAGTGCTGAGCCACGGGCTGGGCAGGGGCACTTTTCCTTTTGGGAAGGGCTTTCCTCAGTCACTGCAGCTCCTGGTGTTCCCCAGTCTCCCCAATGCAACTTTGGGCTGCACAGTTCTGCAAATGTAACAACATGTAATAAATGATACAATTCTTGGGATTATTTTGCTAGGAATTACTTGGTTTAATATGTTGAAGACCTTCATTTAGAGCCACAGAGGACTGAGAGGATGCTCACAAATCATCAGATCTAATCTCTTCTTGCTGCAGCCATGTAAATCTTTCATCAATAAATCATGATACATTTTAATGTTTCTTTAGTCTCTGCCAGGTCAGCCGGAAAGCTGTCCCAGAAATTCCTTTCTCTCCAGGTTAAACCTCTAATATGATACAGCTTATGCATATTTTAATGTTGGCATGAGAATAATTCAAATAGATTTTTCACTTTCCTTGAGCATCTCCTTTCCCCAGTCCCACAGGACAACCTCCTTTGTCTTCACATCCGAGCTCTCCCCCTTCCCTCCCGTGTCTCATTTTCCTTGGCCATTTCAATAATCCCTGCCCACATGAGTGTGAGCTGGGAGAGTGAGGCAGCTTGCACACGTTTGTGCCTCCACCCGGAGCTTTGGAGCCTGCTCCCACATCCCAGAGGTTTGAACAAAGGGCTGGGGAGCCAGGGCAGCAAACAGGACCTGTGTGCTCTGTCTCCTGCCGTTTGCCCAGGGTGGGTCCAGCCCTCGTGAGCCATAACTCATTTCCTCTGCTTGCCTCAGCCAGCTCTAATCTCCCATCCATTAGGAGTTATCTCTGAATAATGAATGGAGAATCCATTAACCAGGGGAAAGGGCAGCCATGGTATTTATTAAAAAAAAAAAAAAAAAGGGAAACACCCCACGTTCTTCACTTCTTCCCTCCCCAGCTTTCTTCTCTTCCATTAGCTGAGCTCCAGTTGCCAGAAAAAACAGTGGAGGAGTTAACCAGGCGAGTCAGTTGTAGGATGTGACAAGCAGTGAGTAGCAGCTCCGTGCTGCCAACGCCAAGTTGTGTAAAACCACTCGGAATTGTTCCTGTGACAGCTGCAGGCCGTGGCAGGAGGGAGGAATCACAGATCCCAGGTGTCTGGTGGGGTGGGTAAAGCTTTTCCAGCACTGTCCTGCTTGGTAGGAGCCAGTGGGAGGGAGTAACCTGGGGGAAGGTGCTGGCAAGTGGGTACAGAACTTGGGAGAGAGAAGATAATGAGGGTGTGAGTGGAGATCTGTGGAGATACTCGCAGGAGTTTGTCCTGAGTGAAGGACAGGATCCCTCTCTCTCTCTGGGATATGCTAGGAAAACCATCAATTAAAGGATGAAACTCCCCCAAATTACTTCACAGAATCCCAGAGTGGTTTGGGTGGGAAGGGACCTCAAAGCCCCTCCAGTGCCACCCCTGCCATGGCAGGGACACCTCCCACTGTCCCAGGTGCTCCCAGCCCCAGTGTCCAGCCTGGCCTTGGGCACTGCCAGGGATCCAGGGGCAGCCACAGCTGCTCTGGGCACCCTGTGCCAGGGCCTGCCCACCCTGCCAGGGAACAATTCCTGCCCCAGATCCCATCCAGCCCTGCCCTCTGGCACTGGGAAGCCATTCCCTGTGTCCTGGCCCTCCATCCCTTGTCCCCAGTCCCTCCGCAGCTCTCCTGGAGCCCCTTCAGGCCCTGTCAGGGGCTGCCAGGACCTGCCCACCCTCCCAGGGAAGAGTTAACAGCTGGGATAAGGAGATAGACTGTGGGTCTTGTATGGAAGATAAGCCAGAAAAGGTGAAGCTGTAAAGTTTAAATCCAGTCAAGGAGTGGGTTATAATTCCAGCTGCTTTCAGCCAGCTGGAGAAATGTCACTGGAAAAAGTCCTGTGAAATTCAGTGCAGCCAAATGCCAGGTGCTGGTGTTCAGTGTGGGGTGTCAGAGCAGTCTGCTCATCCTGAGGCCAGGGAGTGGGAGGAGTAAACCAGGAATGCCTGGAAATATCCCAGTGTGGGGCTGGTGAGGCTCCAGCTGGAGTGTCCTGGGCTTTTCTGAGACCTGGATAATTGGGAAGAGTCCAGAGGCAGTGGGAGCTGAGGCTGTACCTGAGCCCTTTGGCCAGTCAGTGCAGGCTGGGGAAGGTTTCCAGCAGCACCTCAGACGTTTTCAGGACTAATGAGGGGATCCCTGGGTGGTTTGTGGAGCTGGGAATGGAGTCAGTCACCCCCCCAGGCCACAGGCAGCCATCCAGGCCTGCCAGGACATCCCTGGCAGAGGGTGCTGGGCTGTGGGACCTGCCTGGCTCCTCCTCTGCTCCTGGCCCTCCTCCTGGTGTCACCAGCTCCAGGAGCAGGTGGAGATCAGCTGCTGAGTGTGCTGGATTGTGAGCCTGGAGCTGTGGGTCAGGGAGACCCTGGGCCTTTCTGGAGGGGGTGATGGGGTGTGTAACCTCGGTTTAGACCAGTTTAAATTTGGAGACACCTTTGATTCTACCTTGCCATAGAATCACTGACTCACAGAATGGTTTGGGTTGGAGGAGACCTTAAAGTTCATCCAGTGCCACCCCTGCCGTGGCAGGGCCACCTTCCCCTGTCCCAGGCTGCTCCCAGCCCCAGTGTCCACCCTGGCCTTGGGCCCTGCCAGGGATCCAGGGGCAGCCACAGCTGCTCTGGGCCCCCTGTGCCAGGGCCTGCCCACCCTGCCAGGGAACACTTCCTGCCCGAGATCCCATCCAGCCCTGCCCTCTGGCGCGGGGAGGCCATCCCCTGTGTCCGGGCCCTCCCTGCCTCGTCCCCAGTCCCTCCCCAGCTCTCCTGGAGCCCCTTCAGGCCCTGCCAGGGGCTCTGAGCTCTCCCTGGATCCTTCTCCTCTCCAGGTGAGCACCCCCAGCTCTCCCAGCTTGGCTGCAGAGGGGCTCCAGCTCCCAGAGCATCTCCATGGCCTGCAACAGCTCTGTGTCCTTCTGACATGAACAATGTCACTGAAAACTGTCTGTAAACCTACAGTCTCTGGGGTTTGTGACCTCTGAAGGACACTGCAGAACGTGTAGTTAATTCTTCATTTCTGATTTTCAAATTAATTCCCAGTTAATTCTCAATATACAGCTGATTCCCACCTTAGTGCCATGCAGGTTTGTTTAACCACATCTCATCCATCCCACCAAAGATCCCAGGAGGAGATGGGAAAATCCAGGCTGTCACTGATGTTTTGTGATCACTTTTCAGCATATCTTACAGACACCCACATTTAACAGCACAGCTTGGTGCATGTTCCATAGACTTTGGTCAGAAATGTCAGGAAGATGCATTTACAAGATGAAGTTAAAGCTTCATAAGACTGACCTGGGAACACAGTTCCTCCCATGGTGTGTCAGTCCCAGGGAACGTGGAGTTGCTGTCTGTGTGGCTGCTGCAGGGAAAGGGGCCCTGGGGGTGGCACAGGTGGCCCCAGGCTGCTGGAGAAGCCTGGCCATGCCTGGGGAGTGGTGCAGGGAGCAGAGCCAGGCCCTGCAGGACCCACCCTGCTGCTTCCCTCCAGCTCTCTGCCAGGGCTGTGGTGTTACATGGAAATAAAACATGACTTAAAACAACCTTCTAAAGTCAAGGCTTACTATTTCAACTAAACTAACAACTAGCCTAAAAAATTCCTGTTAAAAAAATCATAAAAATAAAAATCAATTTACATAGCAATCCATTCTTACAAAAAAAAACTAACCTAAAATTTCCCATTAAAAAAATCATATAAATAAAAATCAATGTACATAGCAATCTGTTCTTACAAAAAAAACGAACCTAAAAATTCCTGTTAAAAAAATCATAAAAATAAAAATCAATTTACATAGAAAGCTGTTCTTATAAAAAAACTAACCTAAAAATTCCTGTTAAAAAATCATAAAAATAAAAATCAATTTACAAAGCAACCTAGTCTTATAAAAAAAACTAACCTAAAAATTCCCATTAAAAAAATCATAAAAATAAAAATCAATTTACAAAGCAATCTAGACTTATAAAAAAAACTAACCTAAAAATTCCTGTTAAAAAAATCATAAAAATAAAAACCAATTTACATAGCAATCTATTCTTATTAAAAAAACTAACCTAAAAATTCCCATTAAAAAGATCATAATTTACATAGAAATCTGTTCTTATAAAAAAAACTAACCTAAAAATTCCCGTTAAAAAAATCATAAAAATAAAAATCAATTTACATAGCAATCTATTCTTATAAAAAAAACTAACCTAAAAATTCCCGTTAAAAAAATCATAAAAATAAAAATCAATTTACATAGCAATCTATTCTTATTAAAAAAACTAACCTAAAAATTCCCGTTAAAAAAATCATAAAAATAAAAATCAATTTACATAGCAATCTATTCTTATTAAAAAAACTAACCTAAAAATTCCCGTTAAAAAAATCATAAAAATAAAAATCAATTTACATAGCAATCTATTCTTATTAAAAAAACTAACCTAAAAATTCCCGTTAAAAAAATCATAAAAATAAAAATCAATTTACATAGCAATCTATTCTTATAAAAAAAACTAACCTAAAAATTCCCGTTAAAAAAATCATAAAAATAAAAATCAATTTACATAGCAATCTATTCTTATTAAAAAAACTAACCTAAAAATTCCCGTTAAAAAAATCATAAAAATAAAAATCAATTTACATAGCAATCTATTCTTATTAAAAAAACTAACCTAAAAATTCCCGTTAAAAAAATCATAAAAATAAAAATCAATTTACATAGCAATCCATTCTTATTAAAAAAACTAACCTAAAATTCCCATTAAAAAGATCATAATTTACATAGAAATCTGTTCTTATAAAAAAAACTAACCTAAAAATTCCCGTTAAAAAAATCATAAAAATAAAAATCAATTTACAAAGCAATCTATTCTTATTAAAAAAACTAACCTAAAAATTCCTGTTAAAAAATCATAAAAATAAAAACCAATTTACATAGCAATCTATTATTAAAAAAACCTAACCTAAAAATTCCCGTTAAAAAAAACCATAAAAATTAAAATCAATTTACATAGCAATCTATTATTATAAAAAACTAACCTAAAAATTCCCGTTAAAAAAATCATAAAAATAAAAATCAATTTAAAAAATCAATTTACATAGCAAGCTATTCTTACAAAAAAACTAACCTAAAAATTCCCATTAAAAAATCATAAAAATAAAAATTAATTTAAAAAATCAATTTACATAGCAATCTATTCTTATTAAAAAACCCTCACACCTACAAAAAAGCAAATTCTACCCATACAAGACTCACTTCCCAAAATACCAAAAAATGTAAACTATCTAAAAAAAAAGTTTAATGAACATGTACCCTAACCATTACCCACCAATAAACTAAATTTCAGTAAATTACCAGTCAATTATTCAGTAAATAACCAGTTAAATTCGAACACAACACCTCCCAATATTCCTACAAAAATAACCCGTGAGTGTGGGTCTCATTTGGGCCTGGGAGGGGCTGAGAGCAGCAGTGAGCCCTGTGGGAACAGGGAAGGCTTTCTCACAAACAGACCCTGAGAAATCCGAAATCTCTCCTGCACCTGAGAATTGTTCACACAGAAATGTTGATTTTAATGAGCCAGTCAAGGTGATGGCGTGGTGGTGGATGGACCATCATGTCCAGCTGTGTGCAAACCTGTAAATTGGGTTTTGTTTGTTNCTGTAAATTGGGTTTTGTTTGTTTTA
>WAAE01013565.1:0-19725 GCA_013400495.1 Nicator chloris
TTCAGTGAGGAAATTTTTCCTAAATTACACTGGTGCAACTTGAGGATACTTCTCCTTTTCATTCACTTGTTACTTGGAAAACACCCACCTGACTACACCTTCAAAAATATTAGCAGAAAACACCACACAGAGTTAGGTCATGAATCTGGCCTAAGTTTTCCGTTTACATGACCAAAATGGAATCAAATTCCTAGCTAAGGAAAATGCTTCCAAATGATATACTAATTAATTTTTCACTCAAACTGAAAAACACAGATGAAAATCTGACCCACAGCTTTCCTGACTAATAAGAAGGGTTGAGAAATCTGCAGTATATCTCCTCCGCAGCAAAAAAAATGTGACTAAGACCATGAAAAGCAATTGGAAAACATTAGGGTGGTTAAAAAGTCTCAGACAGCCATGTGAATTAGAGAAAGCTCAAAGGGAGTTGTACTAGTAAAGATAAAATCCAGTCAAACTCCAAGTAAAAGTTTCAGCTATGGATAAAAAGAAAATGGACTTTCAGGCATGGAGTCCAAAAAAACAAATAATGGATAATCTGAGATTAGGAAGGACAGGAAAAAAACCCCAGGAGGTACAAAATAAATACATGGAGAATGACACTGGACACAAGTTTAGAAATATTCAGTTTATGAAACTCTCTCATTCAGTAAGGAAGGCAGTGAAAGTGACAGCGCTTATTGCTGTCTATTCCTTGGCTGAATTTAACAGGCAACTCTCTGATTAACAGCAGTTGGACAGTGGGATTTCTGTAGTATGACAATATTTTCAGTAGAAAAACAGATTTATGTTCTAAAAAGCTGTTGTTCAAAGCAAGCTATCGTATATGAAAAAGAGAAAGCAATTTTATTATGGGAGTGGTTTTTTTATTGTCTTGCCGGATGCTTAATCATAAAAAGTTAGCACAGTCCAAGTGTAAATCCACACTTTTTTTTTTTGAGTTAACATTTAAATTGCCTATCTCACAATCCCATGTGTTTTAAAACACTATTGTGATGGATCAAATGTATGAACATACACTATTTAACATTACACAAACTACTTCATATTTGCAATCAGTATTTTTAGGACAAAAAAATTAAGGGATCCAGGAATAGACTATAATGAAACAGAAGAAAACTACTAAAAACACTAAAAGTATTTTACTTTTTGATTTACAGATTTTGGTACAGGCCTGCAAATGCTAAACATCTGTACTGTATTATTTTCCCAAGAAGTAACTAAAATTGTTGACGAAGTTGAACTTCACATTCACTTTAAATTTCCCAAAGCAGTGAAACTCTGCCAGTTTTTGAATTTTAGCCAGATGTGATATGTGGCTTGCCCCCAGGATCTGATGGATTTCCCACTGGCTGGTTTAATACAGCCAAGAACCTATTTCTGCTATGCCTTTGGAGAATCCAACATGTTCCAATCCAGAATTTCAACTGTATTGAACAATTTATTGCTTGCGATATCTTTATCCTGCTCCTCACTGAAATAGAAGAGTGACTGGGACAAGAAGAATGCCATGTCTCCTTACTTAAGGTAAAAAAGGAAGGTGAAAAAGTGGGAGTAGGTTAGGTCAGAACACTCTTGGTACACTATCTCACTCATGGCTAAAATATTCTCAAGCTGTTTATTATTGTGTCACATTTCAACAGCAAAACGCCTCAACCTTTCTACTTAAAAGCACCTTGCAGGGCTGGAAGACAGACAAACCAAAACACTCAGTGCTTTCTGAGGGCCTAAGGACATGAAGAAAAATTGTGTTGTCTCCTTTAAAAATGTTGTATGTGGTAAAGCTAGTGGCCTGATACTGGAGTTGCTCAAAACTTTTCTGATAGTCTTATTGGTCATGGTAAGATCTGGCCTGAAACATTTATATTTTATTTGTTTACCATAACATCTAAGGACAGTAATCAATGAAAAGGAATTTTTTTGAGCTATGAATGAGACATCATTCTAGCATGCAACAAATGTGTAAAATGCTATTTTCCAGACTGTGATTCCTTTTGTTCCAAATCGCGATACACCGGCAAGTGATAAATCAACACAAACATACCACAGCCCTCATTAGCATATAACATTTCATTTTTAGGATGATCCATAGCCCTAAAATGGAATAAATATAAACAGAATACATGGGTAAATGAATCCTTTATATCCACAGAAGTCCTACATGAATTTTAAAAAGACCCAAACCATATATACCAGTTTGAACACATTACTATTAGCATTCTTTCTAGAGTCAAACCTCTTGCAGCAGCATTAAAATCTTTTCAGGCATGTCATGAAGTTATAGCCCAAAGATAATATTGTACTGGGAGCCAGAAGGCAAAGGTTCTGTGACTAGGTGTTATCCTTCTGAAGCCTTTTGTCAGAGGAGGGAGAAATGGGCTAGAGTGATCCTGTGATAGATAACGTCATTCCAAACTGAGACATGGCTTCTTGGGAAAGTAGGCAGTTTTTGTATGAGCTGTTAGAGGGGCACAAAGGGGCTGAAAAGGAAAGTAAAAGTAACAGTACATTCATAATTACTGCCTGCTTAGTAAAGAGAGGCTTAGTCAGCCACTGTCATGTCTGCTGAAGGTGAACACCATGGTCCTTCCCTGCATCATTCTTCCAGCTGGCGTCAAAACCTTTTCCCAGAAAAGGAAAGGCACAGAGTTCAGTCAATATGCTGATGACAAAATAGAGAAAGTGAAGAGGCAGACTCCGTTATAGCTCATCAAGAGCCTTCTCTGTTTTCTCCTTTTCTTCTTAATATCATTTTGAAAGTAGACCACAGACATGGTAGTTTGCATGGTTTAGCTCTGCATGAGAAATTGTAGGCTCTTTGATTCTGTTACATAAAACAAACCATATGTTAGAGAAAGTAGTAAGAAAGGGAGGGAAGGCACCATAGAAAGCAGGCCAGACTGGCTCAGCAATGTGCATTCCCTGAAAGACTTGCATCAGAAATGACAGAAAAGCATACATTAATCTGCAAACCTCCCTCTCTATGAGGTCTAAAAAGCAACTTATTCTGTCTGAAAATAACGTAATTTAAGGTCTAAAATAAATAGATTTGGTAGATTATCAACCACAAATATTTATATATATAAAAGTCTGGTCTGCCAAAATACCATGGAAATTGTATATGATGAAAAACATTTTATAGGTAGACAAAATTAGTTTTGTGGTGCAGTGTTGCCATAATTACCCTTTATGGCAGTGGAAGTGCTGTTTAGGTAATTGGCAGTAATGACTAAATACCCAATAGTCTCAAGCCAAAAACAAGTTGTTCAAAGAGAAGTGCCTTAGTGGATACTGCCTATGCCAGTAACATTTGCTAAAATATTAGAATAGTCTCTGCCAGGCAGAGAGATCATCTAATGGAAAGCCTGTTTGGACATAATACAAGAGCTGAAATTCATATCTTGAATAAGAATCAGAAATGAATTTTCATTCTGAAGCATTTTGCAAATTAGGCGCTAGATATTCAGCTCAAAACCACCAAATGTTCTGTTCCTTGGCATAAATAGCTTTGTATTATTTAAATTTACTCATATTGACTGTTACCTTAATAACCAGTAACTTAAAAAATAGCTAAATTGTTAAAACTGAGGGAAACATTCTGTTTATGTAGTGATGGGTAAATAAGAAGCAGGACACTGAATATAACAACCCCACTGGCCTTTACAAGGGGAAGATATTTAAGCTACAGAATCACAGAACAACACAGGTTGGAAAGGATCTAGAGATCTTCTGGTCTAGCCTTTCACAGGAAATGGAGCCTAGATGAGATCATCTTGAAAACTCTTGTGTTGGGAACTCTACCACGTCCCTAGGGATGATGTTGCAGGGGATGACAGTTATCACTAAAAAAATGTTTTCTTATATTGAGGTGAAACGTCCCCCCACTCAACTTGTCCTCATTGTGCCTTGTCTTCTCCTCTGTCCTCTTTGTAGCTGTCCTTTACAGCCTAGGATACTGGGATGAGGTGTCCCCCAACTTTCTCCTCTCCAGGGTCACGTGATGTAGCTCCTTCAGTCTTTCCTCAGAGGGCAGGTTCTCCAGCTCTTTGGCCATCTTCATGGACTCCTTTGGACCCTTTCCAGTCTGTCCATGTCTGTCTTGAGTTGTGGGGACCGGGACTGAATGCAGAACTCCCGGTGTTGTGTGACAAGTCGAGTGGAAACATAAAGTTGGCAATTTTAGAAATTTACATCATCATTCCAGAGGACAGAACTGGGACACAAAATGCATAGAGTTCATATAGAGGTGGACAAATCCACAGCTCCTGTCTTCCTTCCTTTCTTTTCAAAGTCAGAGGGTCCATGAACAGACTTAATTGAATGGTAATTAAAATACATTCTTTTTCATATATAGGACAACTCCTGCTCGGTGTAGTTTGAATGAAGCTGTTCCCCAAAATGCATCTTCACAGTGCAGGGAAGGAAAGACATCACACAGGCACCTACATGACAGCCACAAATAGATTACCTGTGTTGCCTAATGCACAATTTACACTTGCTTGATTTGCTTCTAAACTTTAAAACTTAAAAAAAAAATTGTTTGTACTTTATCAGTAGGAGTAAAATTAATTATCCATTTCATCTTTTCCTGAAATGTAAATTTCTGATTTGGACTTTGGCACATTAAGGCTTTTTTTTTATTATTATTATTATCTCTTGCTTTTACTAGCTTTAAAATACTGCCATTCACCAAACTTGGAAATTATCACAACAATCTAAACTTTCACATAGTAGAAATATTTATGCCCTGAGGCACAAAATATTTTGTCATTTGTTCAAAATCTCATTTAAATGATAAATATGATCAGCATTTAATCATTTCTTTAGAAAATAACGTTAAGACGTGCCAAATTTTCAATGAACTTATTCATACTGATTCTAATAAGCTGAACAACTTGTTTTGGCTGCAGCTATCTTTTTTCCATATGGAAGTGCTTCTACTAGCTTTCTTCCAGATTATGTGGTTGAGAGGAGGATGTGGAGAAAAGTCCTATGTCGTTTTTTGTGGCACAAATTCATTTGGAGGACTGAAACATGCAGTGTAAATTGCTCTCAGTAAGCCTGCACCCCGAGGGCAGGTTTTGGTTCTATCATGACCATACCTTAACAATCTGTGTCGAAGTTCAGGAAGTATTATAACAGGTTTTAGGATGCAGACTGTTTAAACGTGTCTGCACAGACAGCATGCACCTTCTCTTAGGTGCACTGCACTACTGCCTCCTCTTCAGTGGCGTGCACAGAGGCAATTTTAGCAGGTTTAGGGTGGAAGACAAAGGTGGTACTACAGCAGAGACCACATAGAGCAGTGCAATGAAAAGAAAAATTACTGTCAAAGAAAAATAAAGCTTGTTTTCTGATTACCTAAATGAAGGGGAAAAAATAGCTTTTACATCAAGAAAAAATAAAATAATAACCCAGAAAGATCCACAGTTAAGGTGCAAAATCACAAGCAGAATTTAAGTCCTTCTAAGGCTCAGCTCTAGAAAAGAATGTTCCTTACTTCCCCATAGCTTTAAATACAAATTTCTGCAATCCATTTTGTACTAAACCAATGATATTATTGTGCATTCAGCTGTCAGCCTGAAAGAGGCCCGTGCTACTGTCTCTGTTCTCACCTTCCATCCAGGATATTGGTCCTTCCTTCACAGGCTGAATGCATGATGGAGAAATTAAAAATTGGGAATCTCCACTAAGAAAATTTATTGTTGAACAAAGACTTTTCTGTCCAATATGATGATGTATGCACAGACATCACAAGAAATTGAGATTTGAGTTGATAAGACAGAAGGTAAATAATTTGCTTCCATAGCCATCCTGGAATGGCATTACTGTGTCACCTCCTTGTTCTCTTCTCTAGATTTTGAATTATCAGCTGTCACACTATAGGGAGCAGAATAAGCATTAGTAAATGAAGGAGATCATCTGGAAAAGGCCAATGCTAAGTGCAATAAATCTTTGAGGAACAGAGATCTCTGAGGAATAGAACATCTTCCAGATGACCATGCTATATCTGGTATGCACAAATTTCTGACGCATACATGCCAAAAATAGTTGTGGAGCTAGATAAGAGAAGAAAGCAATAAAGAAGTGAAAATAATTTACTAAATGTCCCAAGGTATCTCAACAGGTATTGTCATTATGTTAATATTTATCTCAATGTATGGAATCATCCAGATTACACAGTATAATTGTTTTAACACAATGAATACAAAAATGAAGTAATTTTCAAGAACTGGAAAAGACTTATTAAAACTTTATATGTATTGAGCCTCAAAATGGAATATGAAATAAATAGGAAAAATTAATAACAGTCACAAACCCCAGAAGGAATAAACTTTTACAGACAAGAAGAAAAAGCTAAGAAAAAAAAGGACAAGCTGCTCTTGCTAAAAATTAATTCTTTTAAGTATTTTTCATGTGCATCACATCAAATTATACTTAACAGAATAGCATTCATATGTGTGTATGGAACAGAAATAGCTCTGTAACTAATGGTGGTAGAAGTGCAAAATCTTCAAAGACTAAGAAAAATTTCTTAAGCATTTGAATGTTAGCAAAAGCTAACTGAGCTATTTTGAGATACTTTCAGATCTGTAATACTGACCAGGAAACTTCTGAAGAAGCACCTCTCTTGTGAGAATGTCATTCTCTTCTTTTGGTCAGCATGAAACACTGGGATGGTTTTTCAAATGTCTTAATTGCTGTCCTGAACCCATGAACCTGGAAAAGTCAATGGAAAAAGCTCTCCTATTGACTTCAGTCAGAGGGACTGAGATCTTGTAGCAAACATTTTAGAAAAGTTCTATGCATTGTGAGAATGTTTTTAAGGTATTTTGGCACTCTTTATAACACTGGCCTTGTCTCTTCAGGTTTGAATTATTTTCCAAAGATACAAGAGGCACAGAACTTTTCCCTTGTTGTAGGTCCCAGTCCACTGAAAGCTGGCTAGTGTTTCACCAGCTTTCAAGTAGGGTAAGGATGACCCTGGAAAATACAGGCCTGTCAATCTTACTTCAACAACTGGTAAAATTATGGGAGATATTGAAAAACACCTGAAGGACAACTTAGTTTCCTGTCACAGCCAGCACAGCTTCATAAGGGGAAAGTCCTGCTTGTCAAATCTGATTTTCTTTTACAGTAACCCACAGATGTAACCTGCGAAGCTGATCGAGGGAAGCCAGCTGATGTGATCTTTTTAGATTTAAGTAAAGCTTTCGATACTGTCTCTCACAGTATCCTGTTGGATAAAATGTCCAGCACACAGCTGAATAAACACATCATGGGATGGGTGAGCAACTGGCTCATGGGTCAGGTGCAAAGGGTTATAGTGAAGGGGAGGACATCAGGCTGGTGACCTGTCACTAGTGGGGTTCTGCAGGGCTCTATCCTAAGCCCTGTGCTCTTCAACATCTTCATTAACAATTTGGACACAGGACTGGAAAGGATGCTAAGTTTTTAGGTACTTAATTGGGAGGAGATGTTGACCAACTCAGTGGCAGAGAGCCCCTGCAGCAAGACCTAAACAAATGAGAGGGCTGGGCAATCACCAACCATATGAAATTTAACAATCAAGTGCCAGATTCTGCTCCTTGAATGGGACAACCCTGGATGTACATACAGACTGGGGAATGAAACTATGGAAAGCAGTGCCATGGCAAGGGANCCCCTTTCTCTTTAAGGTCAGAAAAATAGCACAGAAACGTCTGTTGGTTTATAGTGTTCATGCAAAAAAGTTCACCCATAAGAACCCACAAATAAATGGATTATTTAGGAAAATAAATAAATTTTCAAATATCATTATCAAATATACTGAGTTCCTGAAGCCATTTCTTTATCAATATTTCTCTGTTTCCTTTTAAAACGTTCCATTCAGTAAAACATGGGACGAATTTCATGTAGGGAACTTGGCAAATAGATAAGTATTATATGTCATTTTATGGCATAGGTCTTACTTTCTTCAAATAGGATGTCAGACACAGCTTAAACTGTATGAGCTGAGCTGTCTTCAGCTATGATACAGAAGCAGATCCAGGCAGAATATGCACAGCTGAACCAGTATGTATTTTCAATCCAGCAGAGCTGTGGCTGAATGCCAAAGAGGCAAATCACATCAAAGCATTTTACAAGAATAGTGAGGTGAATGATAATGATTTACAAGCGTGTTTTTCCCATTATAGTCCAGGAGACAGCCCAGTCTCTACAAGCAGCAGGAATCAGCAAGGCCCAAGAAACACCTCAGGTGGTGGTTGGCTGTTTTGGAGTGGGTTGTGCTGGTGACAGATACATCAGAGATGACCTGTTATGGGTCAACCCCAGCAGGCAACTAAGGATCACACAGCTGCTTCCCTGCTCTTCCCAAGAGTGGTGGGGAGAGACCTGGAAGGACAAAAGTGAGAAAACTTATGGATTGAGATAACCAAAGTTTCATAGGAACAGCAAAAGCCACATATGCAAGCAAAGCAAACCAAGGAATTAATTCACTGCTTCACATGTCCAGCCATTCCTAGGAAAGCAGAGCTCCAGGAAACGTAACCACCGCTTGAAAAAACAAACGTCACCACTTCAAACATTCTTTGTTTCTGACAAATTGTGTTGCATATCATGTCATAAAGTACAGAACATCCTTTTGGTCACAGGGGGTCAGTGGTCCTGGCTTGTCCCCTCCCAAATTCTTGTGCACCCCCAGTCTACCCACTGGCAGGGAAGTATGAGAAACACAAAAGACCTGGGTGCTGTGCAAGTGCTGCTCAACGATAGCTAAAACATTCCCATCTTGTCAACACTGTTTTGGTCACAAATCCAAAGCATTGCACTATATGATCTATTACAAGTAAAATTGAAACTAATTTACTAAAACTTAGTAAATTAACTTATTTAATTAAGCTTAACTCTATCCCAGTCCAAACCAGCACATGTCCCCAGTTTTCAAAGGTAATGCGCCCAGAGGAGTTTTCTTGTCAGTCCAAATAAAGGCAAGATCACTTACCAGCCACAGTCTAAAGTAAATCAGATTTTTGAGGATTTTATTTACTGCAAATTAACATATATATTTTTGGACTGGGTCTTGGGAAACAAAAAAACCCCAAACCCAAAACCAACAGCAAAAGGAAGCAAACATTTAGTGAAAACACCTTTCCTCGCTCTTTGCCTGTCTCAGCTTTACTACCATGCTCAGCTTATCTCCATGTACCTCTCCTCCCCATTCACACTCTCAACCTCACTTTTTTGCCATAGGCACCTGCCTTCCGCCCCTTGATCCCACCACAGGTTACACTCAGTGCCTTCAGCAGGACAGTGAGCAGTGTGTACAGTCAGGACATAGTAGTTTCCTTCTGCTGCTGCTTCCAAGCCACTTTTTCCTCATGCTTCAATGTGGGTCCTGCCCAGTCTGCATTCCCTTCGGGGAACTCTATGTTCTGGTGTGCTCACCCATGGACCTCAGTCCCTCTGGGGATTTATCTGTGCCAAAAGCTTGGATGATGGACTCAGCCTTGGCTTGCAATGGGCCTGTTGTGGAGCTGTCTGGGGCCAGCTGTTTCCAGCACAGCCCCTCCTACAGCAGCCAGCCCTGAAATCCTCCCTCCATCCCAAAAGCTTGACATCCACACCCACTACAGTCATGTGTCACAATGCTATGTGGTTTGTCCATTCCCGTTTGCTGGTTTCCCTTAGCCCAAATAGGTAGGGGAAAGAGAAATGCTCTTCAACACTTCTGAACACTATCAGGAACTGGACAGTACAGAATCATGACTATTCAGTTTCATAATTTCCAAATGTAATAGACATGTATGGAAATTTCACCTAGAAATCACAGTAGGGAGTTTTCCTGTAGGGAAAATTCCAACCTGTCTGACACACCACTGTATTTTCTCATATCTTTAACCTGTCATAACTGCAATAAAAAACAATTTTCTCTGAAGGTTTTGAGGCTTCCCTGCACCATTAGTTTAATGCAGTAAAACTCTGCTTAGTTTTACTATTGGCATTATCATAAACAATGTCACATCTCAGACCATTCCAAATTCAAATCAGGGACTTATATGAATGTTCTTATAACAGGAAGTAATGGGAAAAGTCTTTCAAACAACCCTAATTTTAACAAGCTGAATCACAGTTATCAAAATCTCTGGACTTTTGAGATTCTGCTATCAATAAAAGCCTATTTCTGTAACATCTCTGATAATGATTCTTGGTTATTTGAATATATGTCTAAATTGCTACTGAGTTGCAATGCCCTGTATGCATTTTTGTATTAAATCCTATTTTTCAGAGGAATATACTTCTACTGTCATATAGGTAAATGCCAATCAAAATCTTTAAGGACAGTGAATACTATTCCCATTCGAAGACACAATACAGTTTCTTGATTCAAGATATTAGCAATATCCCATTCTGCATTTTCCTTTGTGTCTGACTTTTCTAGGGAATCAGAGGATATTTCATAACCTTCCAACCAAACTGTGATCTAACAATTTTTGTGTTATTGCCAGATCAAGTTTCCTCTGAGAATAATGTTCATAGTCTGCAGACAGTCCTGTCTGACAAGGTCATAAATAGAAAAGTTCTACTTTATACAAATAACTCCATTTCATTGTTGACTCTGATATTTAAAATACAGAGAAGGATAAGTACTCCAAAATTCTGTTTCCATGCTGATCACATTCTCAAACACATGTAATTTACACCACAATTAAGTTTAATATGCAGACACAGTTTTAGTTTAATATAAGCACCCACTTTTGCAAGGCAGAGGAGAAGGCACCATGTTTCAGCAATCAGTGTTTGCTATTGAGAAAGTGATACAACTTACTGTTATATGCCTTTATACAAGTACACAAATATATCAACTTGCAAATTGCTAAAATGAAATGATAAAATAGACAAAACACAATATCATCTTCTAACATAGACTTCCCAGTCTCAGAGGGAAGGCACAATTCACTAATAGGCTTCACAAATAGGCTTGTGGTTGTTTTAGGTCTGGAAATAACAGGGCAGAGTTCTGCTCTTTCCTCACAGTTCTTAGATTACAGGGCGGTTGCAAAAGGCAGAATTTTCAAAACTAACTAGTGAGTTTTCCCTGTTCAACTAGAGTTTCCTGATATTATCAGGCTTCATATTACAGTGATGTCAGAAGTCCCTGAGAAATATCTCAGCTACTGAAATACCCCATATCTATCACTGGAGAATGCATACTTCAGATCATTATCGTGTGAATAGTATTAATTCCTTTTTTCCTGCTTGTCAGTGCCATTTTCCAAGTCTATAAACTCCTTGGAGAGGAGTTATTTCTTACTGTATGTTTTGCACAGTTCTTGACACAGTGGGGCCCTGACCTTGCCTAGATTTTGGCTTTCTTAGATATGATTAATTACAATTAACAGTTGGAACAATAATAGAAGTGCTTTGATGCTCCATTTAAGACCGACAGGCATTTTCATTTGGATTTGTAATGTGGGGTTTGATCAGTTAAAAAGTAATCTACAAAAATCCATCTGGAGAGTAAAATAAATTGGTTGCACATTTCTCCTGTCACATAAAACTGCTGTCATATGAAAAACAGTCCACATTTGTGTTAATTTCTGATCTGGCATAAGGCACCATTGGTTAGTCTTGATGATGGCATCTGAGAATTTTACACTATGAGATCACTAATTTAAGACATTTGTGAGCTCTGAACCATGGAAAGACACTCAGAAATTAATGTCATTTTATGCAGTTCATATCCTGGATTCCTTGAAAATAACCATTCAAAAAATATTTTTTTATTCAATAATAAAAGAAGCCACTGTAACGTGTATATTTTATCATCTGTTAAAATAGCAATAAAACTGGCATTAGTCTGAGGAAATACATATACTACTGAGAACTTCCCATGAATCATGGAATCTGCTCTGACTTCCTCCAAATATATTTTGTATGAAAAATCTTAAGCATTTTTAGAACAGGACAAAACATGCAAATATTAAAGTCTGTTCACCTATACATACACTGTGTTTAGCAGACATGGAATTTAATTTTGCCTGATGGGATTTTGTACCACTGACTTCAATGAGAACAACTTTGTATTATCATGAAGATATATCATTGTATAAGTTGTCTTGATTAACTAATTAGCTTAGTAATAACTTTGACAGCAACATTGAGGAGAAGGAAAAAATTCAGAGACATATAACAAGAGAAATATTCATAGAGAGAAATTCCTTCCATGTTACATTCTGTTCTGTGTCAGTAAAGTGCAGTAAATCATAAACAGGAGCATGTCAATCTCCAGTGTAATTTCTTTTACAATGATAACTACTGGTAAACAAGATAAACCAGTCTTTACTTTCCAGGAACATTTATTGTAAATAACGAGGTTTCAAATCCCCTAAGAAGTTTACAAATTTATTTGGCAAAGCATACATGCTAAATTAAAGAATGTTCTTCTTATGTAAGAAGCAAGTTCAAAGTGTTGCTTACAGTAGCCTGTAAAAGGACATGATTCTTAACATTTGTTTTCTGTGAGTTACCGCTAATAAAATATTAACATTGCAGCTCATTGCAGCATCTTGTCATCATCCATTACAATATTCATCTCAACAGTTTAAATCCATGTTTTTCAAGCGATCTTCTACAGAGGGTTTTGCTGTGATATCTCATCAAAACCAAAAAAGGAAGAGCTAAATACATGTTATGGTTTCTCTGTATGACTCCAGCTCAAATAAAATGTCATTGTAGATTGTACAAATCACTATGAACAAATGCAGTCTGCAAGCCTGGTGTAAAACATCCCCAGATAAGACTCTAAGACTATCAAATGCAGCTTTGGGACACGCTTTTGTCCCCTTCATCTTTAAGCTCATAGCTCAATCCAATTATCCACAATTTAGACTCTGCCAGCGATTTGTGTACACTTGTATTGCAGAGGATGATTTTTTTTGTATGACTCAAGTGTAAAACTTCAGCTTACAAGCCAAAAACATCTTCAAAAGAAACCCATGAAATGAAACAGTAAAAGCATGAGACAGGACTGTATGATACAAAAAAAATTACAAGCCCCCCCACTTTCTAATCATATATTAAATATCACCTCAATACCTTCTTTTAAATTAAATCTTCTAAACAGAATTTTCTTTTTTTTGTTCATCAAAGAATAAAAGAAAAGGATTGTATGTAAAATTTTTCTTCCAAATATAAGAGGACTGAGGGATATTTGGGGTAGAGCTACATAAAGTTTGGAATTCCAAGACAAAAACAAGTAGGACTTAAGTAGGGCTTAAGTCAGCATTTTTCCAGAAGTTAACTACTTGTTTGTGTGTTACTTTTTGACATTATTTCCATATGCAGTGGAGGTAGAAATACAGAACCAGATCTTTAGTTCTATCTCACTAAAGCTTTCTAGAATACTGGTCGTGTCCTCTGGATATAAATATTTCAGGTTTTCATTAAACATATTATAACAAGAAATTGTTCTGGCAGCTGAGGACTAAGTGACCAAGAACCTTTCTCTAGCCCTCTGTATATTCTAAATGTCCACACAAAGTGAGAAGGCCAAATGAGTTTCTGTCTACCAGATTCTGTGTGAGAATTCCTCAAAATACACTGGCCTTAAATATCTGCAGAGCCACATTAGAACAAGACTGTTTTGTTTGGCTGTTGGGATGCTTTTGTAATAATCTCAAATTCTGACTTGCCATGTCATTTTAGTCACATGCTACCCTAAGCATTTTGAAGTCATATTTATTCTAATAATTTATTTGATGGAAAATATATCCTAAGAAATACCAGAGGATTTTCTGCTAGCAATTATTCTACTTTTCAGTGTAATATGTCTGAGCAGAGGTTTGAACTTCATTTTGAGACAGAAATTATGTACAAGATTTTATTAATAACATTTAATCTTGCATAAGATTTGAATACATAGGCAGCAAAAGGAGGTTTTTTACTAAAAAATTCAGATTTTGACTGAAGTACTAAGTTATTTGATAAGACAACACTTGAGGGGCTAAATGATTTTGTTAGGATCACTTATGCAAAAGAAATAAAATTGGTGGACTTCAACAGTAATATCTTAGCTATTCTATTACTACTTTAGGGAAAAAACGCAACTCAGTCTAGGAAAAGGGACCCAACAAAGATTACATTGACACATTAACTTCTGGCTGATGTCAGAGTATATCAAAGCTGTTAAAAACATCTAAAAATATTAGAATATACAAGTATACAATATACCAAACAGCCTTAAGCTGGCACTGGACATCATAAGAAGGACACCTTATAGAAAAATATTTAAATCACAATTTGCAGTGAAAAAAATCCCAGCACACATCACAGGACACCTTAATGTCTTCTGTTGCATTGATCTGTTTATATGGGTTAACAGGTCTGTTTCTATTTGAATCAGTTTGAAAATTTAACTTTTAACAATACATGACAAATCACAATGATTTAGAGAAAAAATGAGAAGTAATACTTATTTAAGTAAAAGTAATTGTTTTTAGTGTGACATCTATTAAAATGATAGTCTATACTCATCCATTAAATTACATTTCCCATTCCAGAATTAAAGAACTCATAGTCCCAAACCCTAAAAACCTAACAAGCAAACATAATACATGCACAGCCTTCCGACCCAAGATAAAATGGAGTACCTAAACAAAACAGAAATACTCCTATTGCTTTCCCAGCTGAGTGCCTCCCATCAACTTGTTACACTTTTACCATCTCTGAGTTACCACTGTGAAATGATTTCATCACTTATCAAGTGATGGTCATGTGTGTTTGCTAGCTTTCAGATATGTAGTACAAATGGTAATTATAACCATTGCAAATGATACCTCTTCCCAGTGCTTCGGATGCAGTGAGTTAACCTTAAATGCAGGGCAGGTTTAAAGATGAACAATTTACTTAGATAAAGGAAAGCAGAAAATATAATTAATCATTTGCCTATCCTTCAACCCTAGTTTACAAAACCATGGTGCAACTTTATTGAGCTCAAAATTGAAGGGCGACAAGGTTAATGGATAGCTGTAGACCTCATGGTTTCATTAGCAAACACATTACAGACTGCAAAGCTGAGCTGACAGTAATGCTAGGCCCAAACAAAGTAAATAATTATTGGCTTGGCAAATGAGGAAGCACTTGCAGAGTTTGTTTACATTTAGGTTTTGGAAAATTCGTGTTGGCAATAAGTCAAATACAGTTTGACTAGTAACTGTGACAATTGCTCACAGATGCAGCTGGAAGAACAACAAAAGAATGGATTTATGGTTCTTTTCTCCCCTGCATTTTCCCCCCTTTGTTGTCTTTTTTCTTGTGCTGTTTCTTCTTTCTCTTTTTTCTCTTTTTTTTTTCTTTTTCCTTTTTTCTTCCTTACCATTTTGGATCAATAACAAACTCGTAGCCACAAAGATAAGTGGGTTTTCATGGCAGATGGGCCTTGGAATGTATAAAAATCTCATGTTGCATTTTGTCTTTTGGCCACGTATTGGAAAAGACACAGCTGTGCTCAAGCTGTACTCATAAAAGCCTTGCTCCCTGACAAAATGTATGAGTGCCTTCAATTCTTGTGGGTCTGCACTGGATTTTCAGGAGAAATTCATCACTTCAGTGCTGGTGCACTGCTAACAAACTTTATCTGATGCCAGGCGTATGGAATTATGCCTCATCTCAGTTCCTTTTATGCCATTCATTGTTTGGTTATAGAGAAGAACATATTGCTGAAATTCAACTAAAAAAGGCAACCTACGAAAATTAAAATAATTCAGTATCCTGCAGCAAATGAAGAAAAACTGGGAAACTGCAGTTCCCTTTCCAATACTTTATACAGAATGCAACTATTCTAAACAATTAATATTTTCAACATCCTAATATGCAGTAGGCTCACACGATAAAGAATCAGTAAGAATCAAGCATTAAAAATGGAAGTTCACATGGAATTAGAAAATTCTGTAAGATATAGTCAATAAATTACACACAGGAGAGGATTATTCATTTAAACTTAAGAAAATTTTACAGCAGAAAACAGCAGTAATTGCTAAAGCTCCCTTTCAGTCACAGTGAGCTAAAAGAGTTTGATCAATTCTTGTCAGATCAGTTCATTTAAGTGTGTTTCTTGTAGGAGAATTGAGATTCCTAGCCTGATCAACAGAAACCTATTTTATCTTCCCCAGTTTAGCAAACTACCAAATTCAAGTCTCATTAATCCACCCTTCTGAAAGGGTGTTAGTAACACAACCAAAATATTTAGAAAATAATCATTCAAACTAGAAACTGAAACTTTAGTGATCTCTTGTGTATTTTCCAGTTCTTTGCAATGCACTGTTTATATTATGCTAATGACACTACATTTTCATTGGTTTAAAAAGAATTAGAATAGAAACGGTGATAAATTAGGTTTTTGCATTTCACAGAGCAACTATAAAATAACATCATAGCTTTAAATGCTCATTGCATTTGTCTTAGGAAAACAGAATGAGAAGGAACTGTCCTCCCTGAAGAATTATCAGGCCAGGATGTACTAGGCATAAATACTCCTCCAAGATCTTGGGTAGATGACAAGATTTTCTCAGCTTGCTGACTTTCACCGATTAAGGATCAAAAAAGGCCACGTGTGCTGTCTTTCCAAGCTATAGATGCATTGACACAGCAATATTGCATAAGAGATTGTTCTGTGCTGAAGACACAGAGCTATTTGTGCTTAGCTGATCCTTATTCCCTGTGCAGGAGAGAGCGTGTGTGAGCAGAGACAAAATACCTGTTGAAAGCCACAACAGATAAGTATTCTCAATTGAAATAAATGAGGTTATTCAGTAAAATAGACCACTGTTAATTGATATCATTGTCACAGAGCTTTCTGGTAAAATTTTGGAAACGAGATAAAAAAGGTTTCTAGAGATTAAATTCTCAATAGATGCAGAAAAAAGAATATTTGTAAATACAAATCTAACAGGGGAAAAATCCATAACAAGAGAAAACAGTGTGAAAATGGCATGGTAGAAAGTACTTCCAGTGGGTGTATAAACAGAGAGCAATATTGATTAAAGTATATTCTAATCAATACACAGATACTTCAATGCTTTAAATGCAGTGGCTTTGATGACCTGAAGAGAACATTGCTCCACTGAGTGCAAAGGTTAGATACCTATGCTCTAACAACTGTGGAGATGTGGTACTGTCTAATTATTACAGGGAATCAGATTCTTACACAAAATGCCAAAAGTTCTAAGCATCAAGGAGGTAGGCAACGCTGAGAGAAATTTGTTGTTTGTTAGATTTTAGCATAAACATTTGAGTAAACCTTTTAATGACACTTCAACTATGGGACATTTATCACCTTGATCTAAGGAAACGTCCTCTAAATTAATCTCTGCTAGTATTAGTGAACAGTAGAGAGTATTAAATAACTGCATGGGAGTCTGAATTTCTTTGCACCATCATTTTTTTACACCATCATTGCACTCAGTGTATTTTATAGAAAATACTTTGTTTTCCTTGCCTTTTGTCCAAAACCCATCATGATTGTTTGGATGTCAAAAGGTTTGCCTTACAGTGAGCACTTTATTGAGGAACAAAAGCTCCTCCAGTGTTCTGCTGATGCTCAACAGAAGACTTCTGCATAGAATAAGTGACTGACTCAGTGAATGACACCTGCATCAGCTTTGCCTTTCCTCTTCCTTGGCATGGGGAATGAGTTTGAAATAGCACCTTCTAAATCTGCTCATTTCTTAAAAAACTTGTCTGCCACAAGGTAAATTACCTTTGATAGTCTGCAACTGGCTCTCCATGTTTGATGGCAGTCTCAGCAATTTGGCAGAGAGGTGATGCCAGTTTTCACAACCAGTGTCAACGTTCAGGAATTTGCAGCTGCCCTATTCTCTATAGACCCAAACTTATTTGATCTCAGTCTCTACCATCTGCTGCTGCTATCTCATAACCAAGCCCAAGGAGTCATTTCCCAGACTAAGTAATCATCATCTGCAATAATATGGCTTTGGGTTGGTACACCCCAAGAGCATTTTAATCTTCCCAAAGATCTGAAGATATACTGTACTATACATAAAAAAGTTTTGTAGCTTATTCTCCTACACTGGCTTTATTTTCAGGAAGATGAAAATTGAAAAGTCTTGGTATGAACAAAAGCCTCTAGAGGTCTATCTGCTCTATATATAATCTGAACAGAGTTTAAAATGGTCATCAGCATCACTACTGTATCACTTTGTGCTGTGCAGACTTCCTTGGTTCAATTCAGTGGTAACTACAGATGCTCAACGTGTCTTACTATCAGGCACATAAAAATACATCTTCTGAGCAAGCTATGCATACAAACACTTATACCTGATAGAAGTAAAAGATTGCCTCAATAATGTGCAATGTGTTACACTAATCCCTTCATGGGATACATCTCAGCAAACGTTAATAATCAACCTTGGGTATGCACCACAACATAATTTTTCATTTCTAGAACAGTTGTTAGCTTTTTTCCCCAAATTGAAAAATATTCACAAGAAATGCCTTTGAGTAAATCTGAGCAGTTTATGTGTTCATCAGCAATTGATATTTGCAACCACATGGGAAACAGTTTTTCAGGAATGCCATCTGATTTCATAGACTTACCTGGAGATGTCAGATAAATACACTGTATTAGAAGATCAAAATTCAAGTTTCAAGCTCAAACAGGCAAAAGATAACTAAAAATTACTAAAAGCAACGGCTCTGTCTTTGCTAATATAATGCATCAGTCCAGTGTAACAAAATATTAACAAAAACATTGTCGTGGCACTGACAGACAGATTTCACATTTACTCTAGGATTACACTAACATTGATCACCAAGGTCCAGGCTGAACATGCCCTGAATAATCTGGAATGCCTGGCTGCTAGGTTTTAACATACCAGAAGACTTCCCTAAATAGAATAAAGAAAATAATTTAGGATGGTAAGAGACTGTTAATTGTTTTAATACATCAGGATGGTCCTAGAGCTATTCTACCTAACACTGAGGCTGACTATATACCAAGTATTGACACTTGGGGTAAAGCCCACTGATCTAAGAGAAGTGCAGTGGAAATAAATGCTTTGCTTAGGGGAAAAAAGAATGACATTTGATCCTAATTCTCTGTTTTGAGGGCCTCGCAAGGAGCATTTCCGAAACAGAGCAAGTAGCAAGGGTACTTTTTGTGCCTTGGTGAAACCCTAATAGAGTTTTCCTGAGATTAGTTCATTTTCAGAGGATTGGAAATGAAAACATTCTTCAAGTATACAAAATATCCATGTATGTAGTACTGCTTGCAGACAGAATAAAAAGTGCTGTTGCCTGTATATGCCTCATAGATTGGTTGGTTGCTTTAAAGATTTTTTAACGGCCTTAAGAAAATAGGTCTGAACTTCATCAAATTTAGCACTAAGCACTTTTCAAGAAACAGAACACATGAATTAAAATTAAGATTTGAGATTTCTATACAGTTGTAGCTAACTACTAACTACTACAAAAAGCCTAGAAAGTTAAGCAGATAATTAGGATTTAGACTGATGAATGTTAAAGCACTGAAATTTAAGTCTGCAGCCTATGACACTGCCAGTCAAAGCAGGAAACAACCTGACAAAGAAAGCAAATTATTCAATTTGGCCATTCTTTTAACTTAAAATGTAGTTTAATATGTCTCTATAATGGGATCACATCTTTGCACATTTATAGTATTCATCAGGATTTTGAAGTCTAGTTTGAATTTCCCATTTTATATTT